>ML853334.1:0-12842 GCA_009831015.1 Picea engelmannii | reverse complement strand
AGGGCAACACCAATTCCATTTCCCGAGGCATCACATTCCACAATAAAGGTTTTTGTGAAGTCTGGAGTGGTCAAGACAGGAGATTTACACATCACCTCTTTAAGTTGTTCAAAAGCTTTAGTTTCCTTTGGAGTCCATGAAAATGCATCCTTCTTAGTTAGTGTTGTTAAAGTTGTTTCCATTCTTCCATAGTTCCGAACAAACTTGCGGTAGTAACCTATCAAACCCAAAAATCCTCTAATATTCTTTAATGTTTTGGGAATCGGCCAGTCCATCATGGCATTAATCTTGTTAGGGTCTACCTTGACACCTTCATGAGATACAATATGACCCAAATACTCTACCTCCTTTACTCCAAAGAAACATTTGGATGGTTTGGCATATAGTTGTTGCTCCTTTAGTAGTTGTAGCACCTTTTCAACATGTCGCACATGATCCTACCAAGACTTTCTATAGATTAGTATATCATCAAAAAATACTAACACAAATTTTCGAAGGAAGGGCTTGAAAATGAAATTCATCAACCCTTGGAGTGTGGAAGGTGAATTTGTAAGGCCAAAAGGCATGACCAAAAATTCATAATGGCCTTCATGAGTTTGGAATGTTGTTTTTGGGATATCTTCTTCCTTCATTATGATCTGATGATACCCTAAACAGAGATCCAGTTTTGTGAAATTGATTTCTCCATGTAGTTCATCTAACAATTCATCAATGACGAGAATGGGAAACTTATCTTTAATAGTGATCTTGTTGATCTCTCTATAATCTGGACACATACACCATGAGCTATCTTTCTTAAATACCATTACCATTGGTGCAGAGTAAGAACTTTGGCTAGGTCTAATAATGTCAGCCTCTAACATTTCTTCAACCATGCGCTCAATTTCACTCTTCTGGGCGTAAGGGTATTTGTATGGCCTGATGTTAGGAGGAACACTCCTAGGAATTAGGTGAATTTCATGATCGTGATTTCGAGTGGGTGGAAGACCTTTGGGAACATCTTCAAATATTTTGGAATGATTATCAATGATCCTTTGGAGATCTTGAGGAATAGATGGCTTATATGTTTGAACATCTAGTGAGCATAGTTGTGCAATAATGCCTTGATGCCCCTTTTTCAATAATTTTGTCATGCCGTTAGAGATTATCACCTTACCGAGTTTCCCTGTGATACCTCTTAACTCAATTTATTTTCCTTCTAATGAAAATTTCATGAAAAGTTCTTGAAAATTAAAAGCCACTGTTCCTAATGATTATAACCATTGGATTCCTAGTACAACATCTACACCACCCATGGGTATAGAAATCATTGGACTATTCATTACATATTCCCCCATAGTAAGATTGATCTTATTGCATTTTCCTGAGCAATTGATAGTTCCTCCATCTGCAATCATTACTTGAAACTCTGGCACTGGATATACAAAGAAATTGAGATCTTTGGCTAATTTATAGTGAATGGAATTATGAGTACTACCAGAATCAATTAGGACTATTACCTTTTTATTTTTGATGTATCATTCGATCTTGAGGGTTTGAGGAGTGCTAATTCCAGCCAATGCATTACACGATATCGTGGGAGTCAACTCTTCAGAAAAAATTGCTTCTACGCTTTCATCTTGAGATGGTTCTTGTTCTTGTTCTTCTTCCTCTTCACAATCTATGCAGAATAATTTCTTCTCACCACACTTATGTCCCTTACTGTACTTGCTGTCACAATTAAATCACAAACCTTTTTCTTTTCTTTCCTCCAATTGTTGAGGTGTCAACCTTGTAGGTTGAGGTGTTTTAGAAGAAGGAGAATTGTTCTCTCTATAGATGTTAGGATTGGTCCTTCTAGTATACATAGCCATATTTTTACTTTCAACATTTCTTGCCACATTAAATGCATTCTCCAATGATTTGGGTTCCCAAAGGAGAACCTAATGTTGAATTTTATCCTTCAAAGTTACTATGAATACATCAATCAAGTGCTCATCTGGAATATCGGTTACCTTTATATTCAATCTTTGGAAGTTCTCAATGTGCTTGGTAACTGAACCCTTTTTCTTGAGATTTATCAATTAACTAAAGAAGGTATTGCTCCTTGTATCCTCATAGTGTGCTATCATTTCTTCCATGAAAATTATCCAAGTGATGAGTGATTTGCGAGAAAAAATCCATCGATACCATACAAATTGATTAGATTCTATATATAAAGAAGCAATTCGTACCTTTTGTGTATGTGGCACATTATGGAGATCAAAGAATTGCTCCATCTGAAGTATCCATGTGATTGGGTCCTTGCCATCAAACTTCCTCATATCAATATTAGGAACGTGGTTGGTCTTCAAACCAAAGTTGGAGTTTCTCCATTCTTGATTCACCTTCCTTGTGTCCTCATCATGAATTTCATGGGATGCATTTTCAATTTCAGGTGTCTTTTCTGTTACGAAATTTTTCAATACTTTCACGATCTCCCCTTTTAAACCATCTATCTTAGTATCCAACTTAGCTTCCATTGAATCCATCTTATTTTGTAGTTCATTTATGTCCCTACACATTTCTTCACCTTCATCAAGAGTCCAAGTAGGATTTTCCGGAGGCTTATTTGGTGTAGAAGTTCCCTTTTTGGGTGGCATGTTGGCCAAGTATCACTTTTGAACCTTGATTTTGAGGTGGTTCTCCTGGACAATATTTATTCTATTGTATCTCCCAATTTTCGGCCCTTCTGGGTATGAAACTTTCTTTTATGTATTTCTCTGATATTTCTTCTCTGCAATGCCACAGGTCTGATCAAAATTGGATGTGCCAAGTGGAATTTACGGTAACTTCCCCATAACTTGCTGATTTTTGGCCTTTCCAGGAGATCTCACTTGTATAGTGTGCCCCGCACAAAATGGTTGATATACAATTATGAAACTCGCAACATAAATAGTAAAGACTCTCCACGATCCAATGAAACCAATCCCATGCAATTTGGATACTCTAGGAAGAAGTTATGATTGTTTTACCTGGAACACCTTCTTGAGACTAGTCAATAGGACTAAAGATACCCTATCTTACACAGGGTGTATCTACAAATTTAAGATGACCCAGAAGCTGAAATTGTTACCACAGATACCTTACTAATTTCTATAGATAGCGTATGGATTTCAGGGTCTGAAACGTTACAGAAACATTTTTATAGAGAAAATTACGCAATGACTCAGTTCAGGATGATTCCAAAACCCTATCTTGTACAGGCTGTATCTCCGAAAGTATAAGGCCTCAGGAGATAAATTTTGAGCCCAACGTACCTTGATCCATATAATAAATATTCTCCAAGCTGTTCCTTATGAAACATTGTAGAAAAATAGTTATAGTGAAAATGCCAAGGTGTCTCAGATGTAGCAGCAAAACCCCAAGACCTTGAGCTCTAATACCATATGTTAAGAACCAAATATCAATATAGCATAGAAAATCCTCAGAAAAAGTACTCAACGCCTTGAAAAAGAGATAATTTCAGATAATAAGCCTCTTCGAGGGGGAAACCTCCTTTTACCCCACTTAAATGTTCAAGTACAATATGATTCAAAATGAAAATGTCTCCTTGGTATATAGAGGGGACTAGGAGGTATAATTACAACTAATGGCCTAAAGCCGACATAAATAAAATAACATTACTAATATAATATGCCCCAATTAAGGGGTAATGAGCCAATATTAGGGCTTAACATGACTTGTAGAGGTCGTTGACCAATCTCCAACATGACTAGTAGTGATTGGTGATGGGGATCTAGTGTGAATGACAATGAATGGACCAGTGACGGTGGTGAGATGTTGTGGCATTTGAGACCAAGGTATCGGGAAAGATTGTTTTTGAGACATTGCAGGCTAGGAAGGGTCCTCATTTACACCCTATCCCTGTCTGAAAAGGTAGTATCCCCCACCTAATTGATCCATAGAGGGTTGTACGGGCATAATCACTGAAGAAGATGTCTGGGAAGAGACAAAAGTATGATAAGGATTATTCAAGTGAGGATGTATGTTGTCTCCATGTGAAGGGGTTCCATGAAGAGGGTAGCCTGAACCATAACATTGTTTCCCTCCATATGAAATACTAAAGGATATATGTGGACCCGCCATGGGAAAAGTGTTCGTAGGAATTAGCATGATAGACGAAGGATACAAAGATGTGGTTTAATACGTAGAATAACCACCCATTTGAGTATTGGCTCCTAAAAAACATGGCTAGGACTGCATCCATAGGAGGTGAGGTTCCAACCTCCCACTATGAAAGTTGGTAGAGGGAAATGACTCCTATCAAATGAGGATGTAGAGGATGGGGCCATGGTACCCCCGGATCAAAAACCAAGATTCACATAAGTGGGCCAGGGAGAGGATGGAAAGGGTGAAGGCACGTTTGGCATATCAATTGGAAAATGATTAGAGACCCAATGCATGGACTGAGTGTCATAATTTTGCATACCATTATGAAAAGCGGATGGATTCGTCCCCATGAAATGAGTGAACATCATGGGGGAGGGGTAGCGGTAAAGGAGGGACTCACATGAACTCCACTATCCATGAAAACTCAAAGCAAAATATAAAATCTGAAAGGTCTACTAATAATCAAAGAGCACACCAAAAAATAATCAAATGGAAAATATGCATAGAAATAAGATAAAGTGGCTGAAAGGGACCTACCTCTCTAAAGTAGGTATGCCTCACCCAAGAGGGGCCTGAGACTCCGCTGTTAAATATTGGAGGAAAATGAATCAATTATAAGGGCCCTCGTGGGATTAACAACCAATCGATCAGATCCCCCTGGAGAGGTAATCCTCCATAAAGGCTATGTGTTATCCGACCCTTATCTAACCCAGGGTACCTATAGAATAACCCTTTCAAGTAACCTATGTGGTACCTAAGTGTTGACGGGTGTTTATGACACACCGTCAACTAGAAGGGAATAGTCCGGTTCGAGGTTGTCTAAAAAACCCAAGCCGTTTGGAATAACTACCCCTAATAGGTTTAATGACTCCATTAGCCGATAAAGGGATCTAATCTAAACTATGAAAATAAAATAACTAACTATGCATTAATGAAGAACTATTATATAAATTGACCATTCTCACTTTTATATACAACATATACAAATAAATAGGTGCAATATTTAAGAGAAACCTTGTAAACTAAGATTGTACAAGAGAACCGAATCTTAGGAAAAATTAAATGGATTTAAAACATAATACTAATCTAATTTTAACCTTGAAACTAAAAAAGGAAAATAAATGAATGTAAATAATAATGGTTTAAATTAAATAAACAAAGTATTTAAGCTTAAATGTTAATTTACATTCACAAAATATAAATCAAAACAAAAAGTAAATCCTTAACCTATAGCCGACCAGTATTTAAAGAGAGCTTTTGGTTGTGCCTTCCTGTATAACGCTGCTCCAATAACCCGTCTGTTAAAAGAAATCTATAGCAGAAGGTTGTGTAATTCTAATATTGTGATAGTGTCACGATGAAAATCACTTTGACTGATAATTTAAATCTTATTTAAAATTCAAAATGAACAAGTTTCAAATCATGATTCTTAGTGAAGATATAATAGACTAATCAACAATAAGAAAAATCTCAATTGAACAATTATATCTTTACAAATCCGGATTACATGAATAAAATCGATATAATACAATATTTGTATCAAAATAATACAATCACCAAGACTAAGATAATTGGGATAATAGACTGTTAAAGATTGACAAAATTAATACATAAATGATAACAATTAACCATGTATTGATAAAAAAGACTAAATCTAATTTAAATCAATGCATAGTCAATTACTCAAAGAATATGAATATATTATAATAATAAAAAAATAAAATTTACTCACAAGACAAAATCCATTAAACAATCTGGAATTCCATATTCTTCTTCGAAAGTATTGGTCCATTCTCCCAAAATTCCAACCATCTGTTACTCCATTGGAAAAGAAAAAAATTACAAGATAAATAATATACAAAAAAGAAAGGACACAATTCCTCCTCTGAATTTCTTGGATCCTTTTTTGGCTCTGAACTTTCTCATATATTTATGCAATGAATGAACAGTCTGGGTGTCACTAATAATTTCCTCCACCTGAAATTTGCCTCGGAAAGAGACAACAATATCTCTCAAATCGTGCATTTGTTTGGGAAACATCTCGCGAGTAAGCTAAATGGGTCCATTCTGCAGATGAATTTTCAATTGTTTCTTGTGATTCCTCACAGTTTGGCTGCAATCAATCCCACAAAATCATCTATCTGTTCTTGAATGCATTTCCAAATCTCATCTGTTATTGCTCATAAATTATTTACAGCAGTCCAATGTTATTTTTGGATCAATTATCTTGAACGTATTTAGATAATAAAATAAATCAATGATCAGATCTGTACCAAATATTTGATAATAGAAACCTGTGAAAGAAAAAAAAACCAAATTAATAGCCTAAACATAAAAATTGTGAATAAAATAAAATCTCGAACAATAAAATTAAAATGAATTTACACTAAAAGCTAACTATAAGTTGTAAACAAATACTTTTTGTATTTTCCTTTCAAATACGATCTTAAAATTCTAGAAGCTTCAAGTTGATGGAGAGGAGAAAAATATTAATTTTGAGTTTTCACAAAATCAAACAAATGATAGATAATTTTTTATTTATTTTAAAATGAGATGCAAACTACAAAACAATTTAATTAATTAAACCTACCAAATGATTTTGTGAAAATTATTGCTAATGAGCAAAAGACATAACATAATAATAATTTAAATGAAAGTAAACAGTTGATAAAAATTAATGTTTTCGTTTAAATTAAGATTTCTATGTTCGTCTCTCCCTCATTCAAATTTGATCAAATGTGAACAAACACCATAGAAAAGATGTGTCTAAATAAACTTTTTTTTTCTGTAAAATCATTGTTATTAATATATGTCTTCAACCAAGCCATTCTCATAGAAAATAAATTCAATAAAGAAGAGGTAATAACAAACTCCCAAATTATGAAGCTCGTCCATCCTCTGTAGAAAAAAAAATGAAATGGCATTTGAATTTCATGAAATTCAAACCAAAAAAAAGAAAAGAATATAAACTCAAACGAACCTCAAAACAAAGAAAACCAATACCAATCCAATCAAGTCAAAGGGAAAAAAATGAAGAATCAAAGTAAAATTTCGAGGGACCTTAGATTTTGATTAAAAAAAGAAGAAGGGGGTTGTTGGGGTCCAACAAATGGTGACTCATTGGGCGAAGCAGTTATCTCTGACCTATTAAACTTTCATCGCAGGGAAGAAGAATAAGATTTGGATATAATTTTAAGCTGCCTTGAAACAAATCCACTTTAATATTACACAATATTAAGATTAGCTCAGATTTATAGAAAAATACCATGATTATAATCAGAAAAGAAGAAAATAATGCTTTTACAAAGGATTATAACCTGAAGTTGTGTTTTTATCAAAGGGTAACGATGTTTATAAAAATGACTTCAATATCGTTGACAAAGCCACTGCTGCCAGCATGCATTTATAGCCTCGACAGGGATGCCATTTAACCCACTCAAGTACTTTAATCCCATCTAATGCTTGTCTATCCACATGTTGTATACTTCCATAAAAGTTAACTTAAAATCATATACCTGCTACCTCTCGGCCCGAAATTGCTTTGTTGCTAGCAGGCCTGTTCAGTACCCTGACAAAGTTTTCTTGGTATCCTATGTGCATTTACCCGCTACTAGCGAGCCTGTTCAATACCTCGATGGGTTTACACACACTTCCCACACTTAACTGCTTCCAACCCTCTTATGCCACTTTTAAATAATAATACAATTAGAGATTTATTGATGACAAAGAGAGTGGGGTGATACTGGAGGTTAATTGAAATACATGTGAATAGTTGATCATGCTTTTTATTTGCTTTCAAAACTAGAACTTTTATCATGGTTTAGATATTTTAGATTTCGGTGAAGAAATCATCTAGATAATGAGGAAGCACTTAAAAGTGATCTTTTAAGAATAAGGACGGTGTAAAAAGTCTAAAGATAACCGTGATTCCCAAATAGTTCGAGACATTTAAGGGGTAATACTCTGACAAAGACCGTTTAGAATTTCATATCACTCAACTGACTTACACATCAATTATCTGAGTTGAAACTTAACATCAGAAACTCTTTGAACTGTTTCAAATTGCTTTTAAAAACATAAGTCTTGAAATGAATGCTTCCTTCGACAATCACTCTTTGATCATAAATATATTGATTCAAAAAGATAGACAAGAAAAAAATTCAATCAAAGTAATCGAAGAAAACAAAAAATAAACACACACAACAAACATAATCATATTTTATTAATGGGCTTCAAAATTAGAAGTACATCAAAACAAACACAATCTAAATAGAAAAATCACACTTCTAAAAATAATTGGTCCAAAAACAATACCAGACCAACCTCTCATAGAGAATGTAGATCAAAAGGAAGAACTACAAAGTTCATATTTTTGTGTATAGGCAAGTTCTTTTCTTAAGATAGTGATGCATGATACATCATTTTGACCAAGCTTATTATTAAAAGTCATAGAACTACAAGGAAACAGAAAAATCCTTAACCAGGATGGTTGCAACTACGTGCAATGGTAAGATATGTTTGTTAGGGTAAAACTAATATCAAATCCCTAATATCTTTATTATTGATTTATAATATCTGAAATCATTGCATGATGCTGCCAAGTTTTGAAAAAGAAACATTTAATCAAGACAATTGCGAAAAGGAAAAATAAAGGAATTGAAAGAAGACTTCCCTGAAAACATTAAGACGATGGTTCTTTTTGCATACCCACGTGCCTTCATAACTGCATTATTCAAATGAAAGAGTGAAAAGGAAAGAAAATCCCAAAAGGACTCTATTTATACACCTACTCTAGATTACTTAACAAATCAAAATACTAAGTGTAGTCGTATTTCCAGTGCAACCATCGGAGTAAATTCAATCATGAAATGAAAACAAAATCGAATATCAGTAACAAGAATGGGAGTTTATGAGAATGTGAAAAGAATACATCATACTTACCTTTATAATAATCATTTAGAAACAAAGCAAGCATGACCTTACCATTCCCTTGAACATTCTAGATGTATGAATCCTCCAACCATTCTGCAATCTTGTCATGATATGGGTCATAATGGCATGGAAGAATGTAAGTGAGTTTGGAAAACTTGTCAATATTATGGGGACCTGACATAACCATCGACCAAGGCCGAAGTGCCCCATCCTCCTGACAATTATCCAAGTGTTCATCAATTTATCCACATGGAGGACCTAAAAAAATCATGTCATGCTTACCTTCTAGATATTTAGGTAGAAATAAAGTAAGCATAACTTTACCTTTATTATGAATATTTTTTAGATATGAATCCTCAATCCATTCTAAGATACTGTCACAAAAGTTAGAATGCAAGATACAACTTTGATGAACTAGATCTGTCAATGGGGAACACGTCATAAGAGGATTCATGACATCAATTATATTATTGGTTTGATCACTTCCTTTGACGAGATGGATTGTTTTAAAATGTGAAACATAATAATCAAATTTTGAACTAATCAAGGAATGAATATGCAATGTAGAATATTTGATCTCCATAAGAATGAGTGCATTGTATTTTTCAAAAATAAATCGTGTAAAATCATCTTGCAACATTTATTTTTCCCATGTGAGTGATGAAAGCGAAAGAGCATCAAATCCGACTTCTTAAATGTTATGTTCGAAATTAATTTCACCAAATCTTGGGATATCGAAAAGATCAGATTGTGATGGAAAAGAGTAAGATACCGTGGGTAAAATATCATGCACACCAAAATCAAAGAAGAGATAAGGATATAAAGAGTAAAATGAATTAGAAATGAGCACATCTAAATATTCTCTTGAGCTATGATAATTAACAATGCTATTCTCAATACATTCCTCTTCACTTGCGTTAATACTTTCACTCTATTTTGGTGATAAATCCTTCAACATAATATGATTATCTAAATTTTCCTCCTGCATGATAGATAATTCAAAACTTTCATGAAAAACATCTAATATTTTTTGTGGATAACGTATGATTTGTGGATGAAGGTTTAAAGGTTTCTTCTTCCAATTGAAAATATACATCTCTAATCAGTTTCATTGGAATGTTAGAATTCTTAAGATCATTTTCATCACCTAAGTGTTCTTCAATAACTGAATTTAAGTATTGATTAGAGAAAGATTTAGAAGAATATGGACATTCACCTTGACCCAACATCACATATTCTTCCATGATGATCGATGATTGAATATACAATGATTCAGAGGAAAACCCAGTTTGATTGTCAGTAGAACCTTTTCAATAGATTCTACCTCCCTTGCTTGTTCAAGATTTTCCGATGGATTCCTCTCATCTTGTAAGCAAAACTCATCTCGCAATTAAGTGATAGGATTTCTAACTGATTCATCATCTATGATCGAAAATGGTTGGAAGAAAGGGGCATAAACATCAGAGAGGAGATTTAGTACAAATGACATGTAATCAAGTTGTAATTTACAGAGAACATGATGGATGCTTGTTAAAAAGACCTCTAGAGATGAATCGTCATTGATTAGTAGAGCCTGAAATTCTTCACATAATTGATTGTAATCATAGATTTCAAAAGCATCTAAAAATTCTTCTACAAATTGAAACCAATCTATAATTTGATATGCCGGAAAAGACTCAAACCAATGTTTAATCCAACCCCTAAAAGTAAAAGCGAACAATCTTCATAAAACCTTTAAATCCAAAATATCATGCTTGATGCATTTACACCAAAACTTTTTAAGATGGTCTTTTGCAGATACATTCCCCCCACCATCAAAGGTGAGTTTGGACAAGTGAGAGACTGTCTTGTTGGGAATATCAAATAATGAGAAGTGCAAAGCATGCTCCAACACAGTGATTTGGGGAACCATGGGAAATTAAAAAAATTCGAAACAAAGACTCCAGGAAGACCAGCTTGTCAGTCTAGCCTGCCTTCTAGTGCATTTCAAGATGACACAGAAGAAGAATTTATAAAACTGGAATTATGACAGGTTGAGGGGTAAAACATTTAATCTTAGATTTACCTCGGCCCTCCTTCTAGCGCCATTTGTTGATGGGTGTTTATGACACACCATCAGCTGGAAGGGAATAATCCGGTACGAGGTTGTCTAAATAACCCAAACCATTTAGAATAACTACCCCTAATGGGTTTAATGACTCCATTAGCCGATAAAGGGATCTAATCTAAACTACAAAAGTAAAATAACTAACTATGCATCAATGATGAACTATTATATACATTCACTATTCTCATTTTTATATACAACATATACAAATAAAGAGGTGCAAGAATTACTAGAAACCTTATAAACTAAGATTGTACAAGAGAACTAAATATTAGGAAAAATTAAATAGATTTAGAACATACTACTAATCTAATCTTAATCTTGAAACTAAAAAAGGAAAATAAATGAATGTAAATAATAATGGTTTAACTTAAATAAACAAAGTATTTAATCTTAAATGTTAATTTACATTCACAAAATATAAATCAAAACAAAAAGAAAATCGTTAACCTATAACTGGCCGGTATTTAAAGAGAGCTTTTGGTTGTGCCTTTCAGTATAACGCTGCTCAATCAACCCATCTATTAAGATAAGTCTATATAAGAAGGTTGTGTAATTCTAAGATTGTGACAGTGTCAGGATGAAAATCACTTTGACTAGCAATTTAAATCTTATTTAAAATGCAGAAAGAACAACTTTCAAATGACGATTCTTAGTGAAGATATAATAGACTAATCGACAATAAGAAAATTCTCAATTGAACAATTATATCTTTACAAATCTGAATTACATGAATAAACTCGATATAATACAAGATTTGTATAAAAAGAATACAATCACCAAGACTAAGATAATTGAGATAATAGACCGTTAAAGATTGACAAAATTAATACATAAATGATAGCAATTAACCATGTATTGATAAAAAAGACTAAAGCTAATTTAAATCTATGCATAGTCAATTACTCGAAGAGTATGAAGATATTATAATGAAAACAAAACCATTTTACTCACAGGACAAAAGCCATTAAGCAATCTAGAATTCCATATTCTTCTTCGAAAGTTTTGTTCCATTCTCCCAAAATTTCAACCATCTGTTACTCCATTTGAAAAGAAAAAGTTTACAAGATAAACAATATACAAAAAACAAAGGATAAAATTCCTCCTCTAAATTTCTTGGATCCCCTTTTGGCTCTGAACCTTCTCATATATTTATGCAATGAATGAACAGTCTGGGTGTCACTAATAATTTCCGCCACCTGAAATTTTCCTTGGAAAGAGACAACAATATCTCTCAAATCGTGCATTTGTTTGGGAAACATCTCACGAGTAAGCTTAATGGGTCCATTCTGGTTTCAACCGTTTCTTGAGATTCATCACGGTTTGACTGCAATCAGTCCCGCAAAATCATCTATCTGTTCTTGAACGCATTTCCAAATCTCATCTGTTGTTGCTCATAAATTATTTGCAGCGATCCAATGTTATTTTTGGATCAATTATCTTGAACGTACTTAGATAATAAAATAAATCCATGATCAGATCCATACCAAATATTTGATAATAGAAACCCGTGAAACAAAAAGAAACCAAATTAATAACCTAAATATAAAAATTGTGAATAAAACAAAATCTAGAACAATAAAATTAAAATGAATTTAAACTAAAAGATAACTATAAGTTGTAAACAAATATTGTTTATATTTTCCTTTCAAATATGATCTTAAAATTCTAG
>WSFP011380325.1:0-29694 GCA_009831015.1 Picea engelmannii | reverse complement strand
CCGTAACGAAGCTTGGCGAAATCATCAGTAATTCCATGGAGGGAGAAATGGTGTTCCATTTGAGTAACCCAGACTTGTGGATCTAAACCATCAAATTTGTTCACCTTGATTCTAGGAAGATGTGGGTTAAGAGGTAGGGAGTTGGAATGAGAGTGCAAAGGATGGGTGGAGTCAACACCTTCAATATAGAGAGTTGGGTCAGAGGAGGAAGGGCCTTGGAATTTGTTCATGAATTGTTGGAGAGTTGAATTGACTTCAACAATTTGGTTACTAAGTTTTTATTATATGTGGTCCATTTTGACATGAATGATAGGAATTCCATTAAGCACTTTGGCCTGAAGGTAAGTAAGGGCAGTTCTCAGTTTCAGATTGGTTTTTTCTTGGAGGGTAGGAGCCATGAGGGAATGAGGGGTGGGTCCACGCACAAAAAAGAATATAAGTGATATATAACACTATGATCAGGGCAATGAGAGGAAGGAAATGGGATAAGTGGGAAATAAGGGTGTCGAGAAGGGTATGGGTCCATGGGGTAGAAAAAGGTTAAGAATGATTGGTATCACAATGATCAAGGAGAAAACCTGAATCCAATGAGACAGGTCTCAAATAAGGGTGAACGAAATACCCAAACTTTTTTTTACTCCTACATAGTTATACTCCAATGTGAATAATGTTGTAGTGTTGAAATTCCCAAATTCTTAATAGGAACAAATGTGTAGTAATTTCGCAACCAGAATGCAGGAGGAAATGAGAACTAATAGGGGTTACAAGGGTGTCCAACACTGTGAGCTTAAAAAAATCTTGTATTTCCTACGTGTATGCTTCTCCAACCATGGATTTATGCATTGAACAACAGATCACTGTAGTTTAAAGATGTCGGAACACATCTCTACCTTGAAAAAAATTAACCCACAATTCCTACCAAGGAAAGTTCTCTTATACCACTTGTAATGTATGAGATGTAATAGATTATGCATAAACAAGAATATTCAACATATATCATTGGAACAAAAAAATATGAGAAGAGAAAAAACTTATTTTTCCCTCTCACTGAGTGCAAAAATATATTTTTCTAAATCTACCATGAAATTGTCTCTTACCTTGTTCTCTTGTTTGATGTGATTGGAAAATTCATACTTCTAGCGATTCTACTTACTTTTCCAGTTCATGACATTGAATTGGGAATCCACAGTGTCCTTTTTATTTCATTGGAGTCTCTTCTATACCTCACCCAGTTCATAGAGGACACAACAACCCTGATGACAATGACAATGAACCACTGTGATCAAATTATTTACTACTTGTTCCACTAAGAGTCAACTGAACCACCTACCCTTGACCCATGGTCTTCCACACCATTGGATGTTACAACCCCGCCCACTAAAAAATGGCCAAATGAGTTACAACCTAACCTCCTTTCAAACACATTGTCACTGGACTCATTCTTGACTTCACAAGCAAACCCCACTCTAGAGTACCCACCAATAGGGAAGGAAACTAGAAAAATCCAACCAAAATGAGAAAACTAGGTCACACATATACAATTAAATTAGAACCCAAAACCCACACTTTGCTTGTGAAATTTAGTGCTAGAGAGGGGCATCAAATCCCCCCTATTCCAAATACCAATGATAATAATACCGCATTTTCCCCCTACAATTGATGTCATACCATGCACTATATCACACAATAGATCAATGGACATGAAAGGGTGGAGGATAGGCTTTTGCATTAAATCACTAATATACATATTGCACATGCAATACCAAGTGTTGATTGGAGGGGCATGCTCCATGAATTCTAAATCCATTAAAGGGGAGGAAAGGAGGAAAGATTCACATTGATTTCATATGCCCCTTCGACTAGCCAAGCCCTTACATTTTCTTTTGCGTCGACTAGCTTATTTTGCTCCCTTAGCACATGAAAAATCTTGATCGACTCAAAATCTTGGACCTTTTTGAATATTTAACCGATCCAGGAGGATATCTACAACCAAACAAAATTGAATTTCTAAAATTCTGATGTAAATGTACTCATGTCAAAGATCTTGATGAGAGCTTTCCAATAACACTTGAACTTGCTCAAACAAAAGTCGTATGAGAACTTTATGGCGTTCTAAATTTTGGTCAAACATGAAAAAGGCTGAGGGTTAACACGTGGCATCAACAGAGACTGACATGTGGAAGTACGAACATGATATGTTGTAGTATGGACATGACACATGGCATTACGACTTGATATCATGTTCGTACTTCCATTACGACTTACATGGCATTACGACTTGATGTGGCGTGCATACTAGATCGTACAAATGATGACGTGGAATGTTGACTGGACCATACATATGCTGACATGGAATGCTGACTAGGCTGTATAGATGCTGATGTGGCATGCTAACTTGGCTGCATGGATGCTGACATGGCATACTAATTGGGATGTATAGATGTTGATGTGGTATGCTGACTGGGATGTACACATGTTGACATGGCAGGCTGACTAGGTGGTATGGATGCTAACATGGTAGGTTGATGTGGCAGGAAACTAACGTGATAGGGTGATGTGGTGTTGATTGGCATGGTGTGGTTACATGGCCGCCACATAAACCAATTAGGGGCTGCCACATGGCAGGCCCGATTTTCCCAAAAGGGGCATATCTACTCCGGAAAAGTTGGGAGGGTGGATCGAACCCTTGACCTCATCGACAATGACCCAATGGTTTAACCAAGAAGCCACGAGTGAATCTTGGTATGGATAATGTAGATGAATTTAACACTTTAATCAATACGCCAACCATAATACCCTACGTATAAACCAGAGAGTTTTACCATTGCGCTAGTGGAAAGGTTTTTGTTGAGTATTCATTATTATACAGAGGTATTTCCTGTATAATTGAAGGACCAAGCATTTTCAAGCCTTTTGAGTGTAGGGAGAGAGGAGGATTTGTTCCCAGCTATTTTGCAGCCTTCCTAGAGAGACCAAAGATGTTTTATTGCAGGTTGGAGATCCATTTGTAACGAAATAAAATATTTGAAGTGCTTCACATTATATTAATGGAACGATTACGCGTTTGAAGCGGACCAGATAGAGTTCAGAAAACACGAGGTGTCCATGATAGAATTTTTACAACCAGGCAGTGAAGATAAAACTATTATTTTATTGACGTAGCTTTATTTACTGATTAGTACAGCAGCGACGTTGTTATCTCCACCAAGTTCAAGGCTAGCAAATTGAGAAACATACTTACTTCACCGGAGTAAATTCCAAAGTCGGAGAGAAACTGCTTGGTGGAACTTGAATATCTGTGTATGATATCAATTTCAGAGATTAAACGATGCAATCTAGTACAGACAGATTTACAGCAGGAAATGTCTACTAAAAACTGTAGAGTGGCGGCATTTACAACGCTGGAATGGATCAGCTTTCCCATAAAGTATTTTTATGCAGGCTTAACAGCTCCTCTTCGAGTTGGATATATTTGTTAATTGGTGGGATTTATAAACACCAATCTCGGCCAGCACGCTAAAGACCAAAGATAAGTTCGATTCTTGGTGAGAGAAGTCTCTCAACTTCATGTTAAGTATAATAAATTGATCGAGCATCGTCGGTATATGGAAAAACTGAACTGGTCCGCCATGTACAGATAGTTATAATATGATGTCTTCCCAGTGGTAACGGAAAACTAAGAAAAAAAAACGATTTCTTTGACAGAGAGGAATGAGAGACACTGAAGCTACGACGGATACCGTGCCATGAAGAGTAATCATGATGTTCATCGTTCATATCCCATAGTAAATAGGTCACTGCGAATTAATGATGGCTTCTTATTCTATGATGGAAAAATAAAAAAATGGTTACAGAATGTTTATCATTTGTGCATTATGTTATGAAGAATAATAACTATGATTATTCGATATAGTGTGTTATGAAAAATACGAATGATTATGATTCAATACAGTGTGTTAGTTATATGAAAAATAAGAATGATTATACACTCTGTTATGAATAATAATAATAATGAATAATTACGCAAGGGTATATCTATTGACAATGGGCACATTTAATAGGTTTTTAGTTCTTAATACGTTATGGACGAGATTAAATATGCCTAGAATATTCTTAGTCATCACAATAAATGAATGGCTCTGATTTCATCCATTAAGTTCCGAGCTGTTATAAAGACATCCGTTTATATGTTTACTTTTTTACATTTACCTAATCGTGTTTAAAAATTACTGTGTTCACTAACTTATTGCCACGTCTACCTAATTAAAAAATATTAAGGTATTAAGATGGATGCATTTCTGAGTTGGCATCACCAACGGTAAGCCGCCTTTTGACGCGAGTTAGCGGCTGTGTTAGTTATGATTATTCAAGATACCCTTTAGTAGGAAATATCAATGCCAAACTTTGGAAAATTAAAAATAAAAATCTTTATTCTTGAAAGGAAAAGAGATATTCTATTGTTTGTACTACAGTGTTTTATTCACCAATTTAGTGTTTGACTTGACATTAACCTTAAAATTAGATTAGTAATAGTAGTAATATTCATGTTTGTTGTTTTTTAATGAAACTACACATTGTTATCACCATTAAGATTTTATGTGAAATCAATATTTCAGTACTTAGCGAGGCGCTAAATTGTTGTGGAAGTCTGATAAATCAAGGAAGGGGCTAAATCTGGCAGGAAGAGGCTAAGTCTCGCGGGGGCGCTAAGGTGATGGGACCCGATACGTCGTAGATCTCGAGCACTCCAGATCGATGGTTGATGATCATTTTGGGGGGAGAAGCTATGCGGAGGATAATTTCAGAAAGCGGGCTGAAATCTAAACCATGGTTTTTGGTCAGGACCACGTGGCACCACCGGGTGCATTTCGGGGTGAAAAGCAGGTTGCCCCAAACCACTTCCTCATGCCCCCGAAATTTGGAAAAGCTCAACAATATGCCAATTGCATGCCATTTCCGCTCATTTCCAGGTATTTTTTGTCGCAGTCATGGATCTTATCATAACTTTAGTAATAGAACAAGACCCTGTGGTGAACGAAGAAGCTCTAATTGATCGAGATTCAAATGTCTTTGATACCGAAATCACCATTTCTCCCATCTATGTATCCAGAAGCAACTTGTCTGACAATGTAGGAAGGTGTATATCATTCCTTGAAGTAGTCCAGGCCTCCATAGTCTCGTATGCCGTTGAAATCGCTTTCCCCTTTCCCGAATTTATAGGTTGGTGAGTCGAACAATATTCACATGAAGAAAAGGTTGTTGTGAATAAACACGGATCCGAGGTCATGTGTAGGGTAGAGAGTCTGTCAATTCTAGATGCCCTCAGTATGCCAGAGTCTTTCTCTGTAGCGTCTGAACCTTTCAATGAAGAAAAACTAATTAGGGTATACAAAGAATGTCCATCAGAAGTTTGAGATTTGTTTTTGCAAACAATTGTCAAACCATAATATTTTTCAGAGAGTCTGTCTTTGCCAATGAATGTGAGTATAATGGTTATTGAAGTCCAATGGGTATGTTCTCTTTTGAGTCAAGTCTTAGGTCTAGATAATGAAAAACATGTGGTCGAATTCATGCTGGGTTTCCTATTGGTCTTTTTCAAGTCATATTCTGGTCAGTCAGTCCGTATCAGTTTTGATCAATTCATAGATGATAATATCCATAAACAACTAGTGAATTTTTTCTCTCTAAGGCATTTCAAATATTACACCTATTTGTTGAAGATTTTCTTGGAAACCAATAAGAGATAAATTCCTTAAGCAGCATTCATATCAACTGAATGTAAGAGGATTACATTGCTCATATTCATAAACAAAGTCATGTCCAGGGTTTACAGTTTGATTTTCAACACCAACCTACCTAGAGTTCTGGATGACATGAGGAGCTATCTACAACAAAATCCTGAAAACAGAGTAGGAGACTGGGTATTATTCATGCACTCAACAATGATCTGGGTTTATGGTTTTCATGAATCCCCCTACCTATTGCCTATCTTTCTGACCCCCAGACTCTTTTCCATTGAATTCATCAGGAAAAGGATTATATCTGAGATAGAACATTTCCTGAAATTGCACAAAGCCTTGAACCTCAAATTCCCTTTTATTATTGACCCCTTCATTGTCAAAACTAGATCATGCTTATGTCAGATTCAAGCAAAGCTCAAAGAGTTTGGTTTTTCATAGCTACAGGGAAGAATATATGATCCACACCAAATCATATACAAGAGAATATCGATGAATACACATGCCCCTTATGAGCATGAACATGTTGAGGGTTTTGATAAGATGACAAACCTAGAAGTTTGTGCTGATATGGAAGCAATATTGCAACCAACTCAAACACAACAAGTGGAGGCAACCCTACAATAGAGTCAAAAACAACAAGCTCCTTAGAAAATGATATTCAAAGTCCCCAAGGTAAGTGTTTACAACAAGAGAAGCAGTTCATAAGCCATCGACACCAGTGATCAACAAAATTCTCCTAAGAAGATGAATATTACACAGTATCCACAGATAGTGAATTTGGAAGAGGAAGAGCCCAAAGAACAAGTAAATCTAGATATGGTGGAAAGTGGCACTAGCATCGTAGAGGTTGAAAAGGAAATCAAGCTCCAAAGTGAAGGCAACTCAAGAACCTTTAGCAGCAAGAAACACATCTTTGATAAAACATTCGGGGTAGCTTATCAATCTAAAGAAGATTTGGAAAAACAGTTGTTGAGAAAAGAAACATGGCTATGGGCGAGATGAGGGATTTAGTCCCTGAAGTGGAAAAGATTTCTCAACACAAATCTTCTTTGTTCACAGTAAGTGATATTGAGAAGAGGACCTTTAATATTGCAGTTTTAGATGAAGACAAAGTATATGAGATCAAGATAAGGTATGACAACACCAGTGCTCCAGACAAAGTCAAATTCCATAGGAATACAAGTGATATGTTGTATTTTGATTACCTGAGTTTAATCTTGAAGAATTCAAAGCTGTCATCTTATGCAATGAAATTGGAAGGGAGGTTGAGGAAAGAAAAGACATCCAACATAGATTGGCAGACTCAGGTCAAGAGGCTAGAATCTGAAGGCCCTCAAGGGGTGAAATCCTCATTGGATGAAAATGACAAATTAATTCAAAGATTGAAGAAGAAATTGAAAATGTATGCCACAAAGAATCCACAAATAGTAGAGTTGGTTTCTCTAGGACAGGAAAATGAAACACTTCATCAAGAGGCATTGGAGTACAAGGCTAAGGCATTGAAACTAGAACAAGAAAGGGTGAAGTGGTCACAAGAGCAGACAAAATTGCCAAACAGGGCTATAGTTGTACCCCCTATAGAAGAAGTTGGGCCAAACACTAAAGGACTTGTCCAGGATATGTCACAAGTTAGCCTGAAATAAGGGGAAATCAAAGGGATAAAATGGAGCATAGAGAAATTGAAGCAGGAAATACAAGCAAAGGATGAAAGAATGGCTCAATTTCAAAAGGAGAATCAAGCCTTGCAGGAAAGGATAGATAAGTTGAATATGAGGTTAAGAGGCAAAGGCTTGTTGCAGGGAGCCAAACATATCATCTGGGACTCTATAGCTGTTGAAGCTGCCAAGTTCAAAGTGTATTTAAACTTCATCAATGATAAAGAAAACATAGCCATCGCAGCCAGAAGAAGGTGCACTATTGTGAATGAGACTTTAACAAAGAAGCCATTAGAATGGGCCCAAGATGCCATAAATCTACTCAACTCCATTCCTACTATAGAACTTCAGACTATTGGAGTTAAAGACAAAACTACATTGATCATCTAGGCCAGGAGGGTGATTTCTAAACATAACATGTTGAAATCAATCGAAACCAAGGCAACACAAATGGAGAAAAGTGTACAAGAGTTCAAAGATTTGTTTGATGAATTATTTATCAAATGCCTCCCACCATTTTGGTATGGCAGGGGAAAATTGTATGATCAGGAAGAATACAATTCTGACCTCACTCAGTGAAGAATGGATCACTCAAAGTTTGAAACTCTGGAGGATAATTGAAAGGAGCAACCTTGGTTGAACATTTGATTACAGATTTTGAAATTCTAAATCAATTTAAAGAAGTGAAAATTGGACTACCAATCATGACATACGCCTCCTGCATTGACCTGGAGATCTTGATCAAAGACATGATGGATTATGATATCCCTTCTGACTTGCAATGGAAGGAGATAGTATGGTTGGGTAAGACAAAGTGCAGTTTTCCAGGGTCCAGCAAATGATGTCCAGATGTCACTAAAGATGGAAAACCATGTAAAGGACCAGAGAAAAACAAGTGGCAAAGAAAGAAACTGAAACGCCAGAGGAGTCAGAATCTGAATCACCAAACGTTTTCTTGCTCATTATTGTAATCGGTTTCAAACCGAAACTGTCATTTTGTAATTATTGTAATCAGTTTCAAAAACTAAAACGTTTCGTTTTTATCATTGCAATCGGTTTCAAACCGAAGGAACTCGACTTGTATAAATATTAGGAATTCCAAATGTATTAGTGTTGGTATAAGTGCAAGGGAACGATCTTATATATTTGGAACTTGAATATAATTTTATGAAGCTAAATTGAATACACATGCAAAAGTCTTGAAGTTTCCATGAAAATATTCTAATGGTGGTGATCTGAGTTTTGTCTCCTCTCTTTGTATGCATTTCCTGTATTTCTGATTTCATTTTCACCGTCTTTTGTTTAAATTGGATAGTCAAAGGCCCATAATTCATCTTGTGATGCTCTCAGCTGAAGCAATTTAAACTGTGTTAAGTTCTTCCTAACTAATTCAGAATTCATTTATTTAATTCTCTGATGCAATTATATGTTTTCTTTTCTTCCTACACTCCACAAATTTACAAATTATAACTCAGGTTTATCGCCTCATTTAGCCTTTATCCTCTGGATATTTCCATAGACCAATCAGTGCTTCCATTCATTTTCATAAATTTGACTCCATAACCCTAAGTGTCCCTCCCCTTCCTTGCCATCAAAATTATAAACCCCCCCCAAACAACAAATCCTAGCCACTGATTGCCAAATAAATATCAAGTAACAAGAGAGAGCCCTCTCTGAGCTGAGTAGGCTAGTACCCAGCTCTAAAGTTGGTTTGTAGGTTACCTCTGTCATTTGTTTTATTAGCCGAACAAATTTACAGAGTGCTAACAGACACTATATTACAGATATCAATAGTGGTGTTTATTATTCATACTCCATATTTGTTAATAAATAGATAAATGTAAATTAATTAAAATTATAATTGAAAATTAAAAATAAATATTTTTTTTCTTTAGAAGGATGATTTGAATTATATGATAAAATAAATATTTAAAGATGGTGGATAAAACTAATCTAGATCCATGTAAATTCCAAATGTATATAGAGAATATAGTTTCTCAAGGTGCAAACCTTTCCTCAAGTATTTTTAATCTGAAAAATGTTTTCCCTATATATATAGCCTTGAGGGAGATCCCTTTGAGTGAAAATATTTTTAGGTTCCTGTCACCTTCAAAGTTAGATACTCCAACCTAGAAACAGAGGTCACCATTAAAATCCTTGTGAAATTCAGAGAAGAATGGGTATAAACTTGACTATATTCTGAAACTGTGCCTGGAAAGCCATTCTTACATGTATAACGAGACTATGGGTCTCATACATGACAAAATGAGATAATAATTTCATAAAAATCATGTTTACACAAAAATAACACCACCATAAGATTCCTCTCGAAATTCTGAAAAAAAATTGAGAATAAACACCCTATACCTTTCTCAAAGAACTCAATGTCATGCAATATAAGAAAAATCAAAACCAAGAACACCTATTGCACCCAAAATGAGACAATATGCACTTGGAACGAACTTCTATAGAACACATTCCAATGTCGACACTCAAATTCATCTTCTATACATTGGTTTTCATTCCCATTAAATAGGCCCAGGTCATCCTAACCACCAATTGGAATCCACGATGCAACTTAAATATGTATTTATTGGTTTGTTGTAACAAGTCATAACTTATGGTCTAGTGGTTAAAACTTTGGGTTATGGGGGAAGAGGTCATGGGTTCAAACCCATGGACCTTCCCCCACCGATGCTTTTGGATGTAACTTACATTACACATATTGTATGTTGGTTATATATTTGGCATAGCCCCATGAAATTTACGGTCACAGTAACATTAACTAGGGTTGAGGGCTTATCCCTTGGCCCTTTTTTTGGCTGATGAACCACCAAAACAAACTTAAATATACTTGCACCCATATACGGTTAATACATAATTGACAGGCATAATGGTCAAGTCATTGTGTTGTTGGCCGAGAGACCCGATTTTGATTGTCTAGGCTCCCAAATAATTTTGATAAACATTATTCATAAGAAACCAATGGGATGATGCCATGTGGCAACCTCTCATTGGCTTATTATTTCCACGTGTCACCCTATGATTATCCCACATAATCTATATGGTCAGCCAACATATCTTCCCAATCAACATATGATCAGTCCACGTGGCATCTTGGGGTCACGCCATGTCATCACCATGCGATTGTACAATCATGATATGTGTCACCCTTCCAGTGGTGACATGTGTCACCTTTTCCCCTTTGACTTTGAATTTTGACCAAACTTTGACCAACCATAACTTTTTCATACGAACTTTGTTTGAGGCAATTTTTGGCATCATTGGAAAGATATCACTGAGCTCTACGCAATGAAGTAGTTTTCAAGAGCATTTAAGAAAGTCAAATTTTGATCATTTTTGGGTCCTTCTAGTCCTCTGTGAGAATTTTAGATCCTCTTGGATCTATGTGAACGTTCCTGGCCCTCCTGGATCAATACTTTTATCAATTTTCCAGGCTCATAAAAACTATACTAAAAAGGAAATCTTTGGAGTCTCCTTTAATATCTTTTTAGACTCTCTAAACATGGAAAGATTGTCGAGCGATCTTGTTTCCTTTCACACTTGTTAAAAGGATTTGAAAGGGATTATATTCAGTGTAAGTTTAACCCTTTTTAGACCGAATGGACTAATTACAAAAAATAAATACGCTAGCCAATATTGACTAGAAGAGTTCTCCTTTGTACTATTTTATAGTTTTTTCGGGCTTGGGGGACTAAATTTATGAAAAAGAACACCCTTGGAGTCTTCTTTAATATCTTTTTAGACTCTCTAAATGTGAAAAGACCATCGATTTTACCTTATTTGGGCTCATAAAATCATACATTGAAGGACCCATATGTTAAAATATTCAATGTGCTCATTTTACCATAGACAATATCTCTATATTGTCACCCAACCATAGGCACAAAGGCCACCCGCGAGCACTATAACCTTGATAGATAGAATAATTCCAGAAGAAGTACCAAACACAATAGATAACCAAGCGATAGCGTATCTCTCTCTTTCTCCAATAATAGTGCACCAAACAGAGAGTCCACAAACCAGAAACCAAGACCAAAAACCCAGTTGCAGTAGCTGCAATTGCACTCCTTCTTCAAGCTTGCACACCAATTGACTTGTGTGAGTTGTGAGTGAGTGAATGACCAAATGAGCTCAAGCGCCCTCTATTTATAGTTATCTTTGTCACATGTCCAAGTCGAATTCTTCTTTTAGAGGCTAATACTTAAATATTAATACGTTTATTGAGTCGACATGTCTTCTAGGGTGTTTACACATATGTTTAAGGTTTCTCTAGCTTCTGGAACATTCTAATATAGTCATAGGTTACACATGGAGGTTAATACCTCCTACATCTACCGTAACATCAACACTCCCTCCTAGCTAGGGAAGTATTTAATGGTATTGGTATTGAGCACAAACAGACCATTCTGCTAGTAGCATCATCATAGCCACACAAGTTATCTCATGATCACATAGATCAACTCACGAGGAACATCAACACTATCGGTATCATATGATAATATCAACGACATCATGTCCCAAGGCCATACTCCATCTGAGTAATTGGGCATGATATTGAATAAGTCACTTACTCAATAGAGTGATACAAAGACCATTCTTCTATTCCATACATATGTCTTAGAAGAACAATTGTCCCAACAGATGTTGAAATCCTTGCAATAGGCTACAGGGGCCATTCTTCTAATCCAAACCTATGTCCTAGAAGAATGTCAGTCCTCCCATATGCTGAAAGCCACACCATGGGCTACAGATACCACTCCTACAGGAATGCCAGTCTCAGACTATTTTCTAATCAGGTCATATGAACCATAGAGATAAATCTCTACCCATATGCCTTAGAAAATGTTGGTCCCATATAAACCACCCTAATCGGGATGTCATGTCCTTAGGGGGTAGACTATTCAACCTGATCATGCCAATAACTGTGCTTCAGGAGAATATCGGTCATGACCGATTTTACTAATCGATCTGTAATCTATGCCTTAGGAAAATACCATTCCATGACATGTCAACAATTTGTCAACTTGGACCATTCTCCACAGGGAGAATGTTTGTCCACCAACAATATGTTCTTCCTGGACCATTCTCCACCTAGAGAATGTCTATCCACTAGCACACTGACTATCCATATAGATGGAAATAATCTCCAACACTAGTGGTAGTCTCCATGGCAATTAGATAGTAGCATACGACTGCTACAATTCCATCCAATAGAGCAAAACTGTGTCTTTCCATAGTAGTACACAACTACTACTGAGTGGTACCCAACCACTCCTAGTAGCACACATCTACTAACCAGTGACACATAGTCACTACCAGTGGAACACATCCACCACAATAGCATACAACTACTTTCCATAAACATACAGTCTCCACAACAATCAAATCATATCATTTGATATTATCTTGCATCAACAATGTCATCAACTACATCACCTCTAATCCATACTAGCATCATGTGAATGAATCATATCTACATTGTATTGGCATGATCCAGAGTATCATCTACATCATCTCTAATCTGTACTAGCATGAAATAACTAACATGATGCCAATGCCTCATATCTAAGCTATATGCCACCTCTAAGTTGTACTCACATGATGTAGATCAGTGCCTCACTGTGTCATCTCTAAGTTGTATGATCATCTCTAAGTCATATTAGCATGACATATATAACATGATGTCAATACATCATATCTAAGTTGTATGCCACCTATAAGTTGTACTCGCATGATCATATCTAGCATGACACAAGATGCTTTCATCATCTCTAAGTTGTATGGTCATCTCTAATCTGTACTAGCATGATAATATCTAGCATGACATGAGCCCCAAATTGTCCCTCAAGTATGCAAAATTTATCTTGGACAAAGGCTTCGTCAAAATATCTGTAGTCTGCTCATCAGTGGAGATATATTGGAGAACCACTTATCCCATATGGAATATAATACTTGACCTCAATGTGCTTCGACCTGTCATGGAACACCAAGTTCTCTGAGAGATTCACACAACTCTGGTTATCACAATATATCATGGTCAAATCCAAGACTTGATAAAAAAAATACAGAAACTAGTTTACAGATCCACACTGCTTCCATACAAGCATCACAAGATGCAATATACTTTGCTTCTATAGTGCTGAGTGCAACATACTTTTGTTTCCTACTAACCCATGATATCATAATAGATACCATACTGAAACACATACCAGAAGTACTCTTTCTATCATCTGCACTCTCTACCCAATATGAATCAGTAAAACCATGCAGTTGTACATCACTATTTGAGTCATATCTAAAACCATAATTTAATATCCCACAAAGATATCTCAAGATATGCTTTCCATCTATCTAATGCTCATGTATGGGTTCCACCTAGAACTAGATCAACATGTTCACAACAAGGAAAATGTTCGGCTTGGTACTTACCAAATATATCAATGAGCCAATCAACTATCGGTACAAGGACGAGTCTACTGGATCAGAATTAGAGTCTCTCTTCCTCAAATCTGTCACCATGAAAGTTTCCATGGATTTGCAATCCATGATCCCAAACTTCTAAAGGATCCTTACAACATACTTCCCTTACTCCAGGAATATTTCACCATTCTTTTGTCATACTTCTAGTCATGAGACCAAGATCCTTCATATCAAATTTTGAGGCTAGCTCTTTCTTAACACTGAATAGTGGGAGGCTCTGCACCAAGATCTTGGAGCTTTCTTGAGTTCATACAAGGTATTCTTTAATATGAATATATGGGTTTATCTCTAGTGTACCTCAAAACCTTGAGGTTTCTTTATATACACCTCTTCCTCAATAAATCCATTGAGAAAGATTGTCTTTACATCCATCTGATGTAAAATCCAACATGGATGTTGCTAGAGATATGATGAATCTAGTAGAGGTGTATCTGGTGACTGGACAAACCATCTCATCATAGTCTTCTCCTCCTAATAGGAGAACCCTCTAGCCACAAATCTTTCCTTATATTTATCGATACTTTCATTCACTACATGCTTTATCTTGTAAACTCATATAGGAAAAAATTCCCATACATAATTTTTCATGATGGATTGATATTCTTCCATCATATCCTCCCATTATTTCTTCTTGAATGCCTCCTCAAAGGTGGAAGGTTCTGTAACAGGAATATGGTTTTGACTTCTTTATTTCTCTGAAATTTCTATCTAGAGCACCATACTTTTTTGCATCTTGAATGATCTCAAGATCCCAAGCTGGTCTTCCCTTCTTAGTATTATCTTGGTGTGGGTCTTCAGATATATGTGGTTCTTCCATGTTTGATACAATATTCTCACCTCTCTCTACATCTGCAATCCTAGGATCTACAAGATATTTATCATGGACCTCATCACGGTCCTGGTTGCTTCATCCCACATATGCATTGGTAAGTCTTGATCATGGATCAGGGATTTTACTGCTTCCATAATTGAACAATTATTTCTTTTTTCCACACCATTCTATTGAGGATTGTAGGAAGTGATGATCTCCCTCCTAATCCCTTCCTCTCTGCAAAATTTCTTGAGCTCATTTGAGGTGTTCTTTCCTCCATTATCAGACCTCAATATCTTTAACTTCTTTTAAGATAAGATTTTCACAAGTGCTTGAATTTCTCAAACTTACTAAATACTTTTCCCTTTTTCTTCCAAGAAAAAAATAAAAGTTTTATGTGAGAACTCATCAATACATGAAACATATTGTACATACCTGTTTAGTGAGAGGGTTGACATGAATCTGAGTGAAGGATGTCCAAAACGCCTTTTGCTTTCCATGCTTCCTTTATAATTGATACTTGGTGAGACCATCTGCTTCACCACTAATGAAGTCATCTTCTCCATGCTTGCAACTGTCATTGTAGCTCCTTCCTAGAGCTATCAACTATGACCTTCCTGGAATAAGAACAATAACAAGGAAAATAGCAGACACCATTCTTCAACACCCTTTCAGTTTTTTCATCAATCATTATTTCATAGCACCCTGTTTGTAACAAACAAATATATCTCCATGGTATCCTTCATGGAATCTTGTAAGATAACCTTCTCGAGACAAAAACACTAATTTTTTTTTCAGTATAATAACATTTTCATAAGATATCTATGCTAACAAGAATTAATAACAATTTCATGGTGATCATCATAGTATAACGAAGGTGACCTGCTCGGGAGAAAACAAGAAATATCTCTTTAGAGGAGATGTTAGTTCATATTCCAAACAATTATAATAAGCATCTATATCAATGGTATTTGTATGAAATCAAGTATTCATTGCACCTAGCAATAATAGAACCTTTCAAACACAACTTTCACAATTTGTAATATAGCAACTATCACCCTTGATATATGCAAATTAGAAGTTTAACAATTTAATCAAACCTGGAACTTGAAGCCTCAACTACTATGGAGGGTGCGCTTGTTCCTATGAATGAACTGAATCAAAGCTTACAGCTTGGAAAATGTCTCTAGTACTTTCCATGAAAACAAACTCATGTTTTTCTAGATGATATAAGTTGGATAACATATACAAGTGCATACCTTTGAAATATTGTAGCATCGTCCAACCTATATTCCAATCTGAAACTAGATACCATCTTGACAAGAATAGATTAGAAACTGAATCAAAAGATTCAATGATTAGAACAAGCTAGAAACTCTGAAATTTCAACTTTGACCACAAAATCAATTTGACCAGAAGTCAACCTTTGACTTTGAATTTGACCATTCAACCTTTGACTTGACCAATCAAACTTTGATTTTGAATTTGACCAAAAATTAAAACATGATGTTTTTTCTAGTTGAGGGTACCAAGAGGTGCGCTAGGCTAGGGCACACTAGGATGTAAAGGAATTAGGTCAAACGCTTCACGAGAAGTGCCCAAACACAAGGGTTAGGGTTTTTGTTGTTGTTGCAAAAACCTGATTGCAGCTGCAACTGCAATTTGAGCTTGCCAAATAACATCCAAATATACCTTCCAGTGGTTATATTGTATGAAGATAGTGTGGGCCCATAACCTGTCAAAATATTCGATGTGATCGTTTTACCATAGACAATATCTCTATATTTTCACCCAACCATAGGCACAAAGGCCACCCCTGAGCACCATAATCTTGACAGATAGAATAATTCCAGAAGCATTACCAGACCCAACAAATAACCAAGAGATAGTGTATCTCTCTCTCTCCAAGAATAATGCCCTAATAGAGAGTCCACAAATGAGAAAAAAAAGACCAAAAACCTAGTTGCAGTAGCTGCAGTTGCACTCATTCTCCAAAATTGTGCATCACTTGACTTGTGTGAGTTGTGAGTGAGTGAATGAACAAATGAGCTCAAGCGCCCTCTATTTATAGTGCTCTTTTAAACCTGTCCATGCCAACTTCTTATTTTAGTGGCTAATACTTAAATATTAATTATTTTATTAAGTCAACATGTATTATAGGGTTTCTACACATCTTTTTAGGGTTTCTCTAGCTTCTGGAACATTCTAATATAGTCAAAGGTTACACATGGAGGTTAATACCTCCTGCAACTACCGTAACATCAAAACAATATGGGATCGAGCCCCTCCTTCAGGTTCATTAAGAATATGATGAGGGAATCATCGAATATGATTTATGGAGAGCATATGTTACCCTTAATCTCATTAAAAAACAATGAGGTACTCACCATTCATGGAGGGGGACAAAATTTGAGGGAAGTGGGTTAGTTTTTGGAAAGAATTATGGAAGTTGTTTCTTGTCTCCTTTGAACATGGCACCTGTTTGGGACTTTTCTTACAGTTGGGTAATATTCTCATCTCTGAGTCATACCAATCCTATGAGTCATTATAATCCTTTGTCTCACCCAAATCGTTCCCTAGTTTTCATCACACTATGTTATTGGTTTATCTCTCATCGAGTCAATGCTGCCAAGTAATTTGTCATGCCTCACAATGTTGAAGGGAAATTTCATCCCAAATCAACCACTATGTTTTATTACCAATCTTCATCCTCGTGTTAGTCTATGATCATTTCATCCATCATCTTACATCACTTTCCTGTGTCAGTTTCATTTCTATGACGGGGGAGACATCATTGTCCTCCTTCGACGAGTCTGTTCCTGACACCTATTGACTTGAACACATTATGTAGGAATCATACTTAGAAACCATTTAGTACCTTGGAACCTACATGCCCCAATGGTAGGTATCTTAACTTTTTAAAGTAGGTTTACATCATTGACCTCTGATCAAATGATTCCACGAATGTTCGACTTCAACTCATTTATTCACATTTGCGGGAATGTACAAGGGTACCTTGGGAGTCATTGTCATCATTGGTGATTTCCCTCGCACTTGTTAATGATATACATCAATGAATGGTAATCAAGTGGTTTCTACCATGTTCGATATGAACACATTTATTAACATGGTTAGAATCATACCATTTTAGGATCGGGACAAAGACCCTGGGAACGCACCTCTATTACGAGCCTCACCCAGGTTGCGATGAGGATTATTTGAGTACTCAAGAAGATTACAATATGGTCGTCATGTTGGAGATCTCACTAATGTATATATTATTAGATAGATCCACTTTGTATTGGTCCGTGGCTATGTTTTCATCATATTGTAGCTCCACCATTTATTCTTTTGTGGCTACAACTTGATTGAGTCATGAAGATATGGATCCACACTATATCTTTGGTGGAAATATCCTTAGTCAATGCTTTCATGGATGCATAGTGTATTGGTCGTAGGCCATGATTTGAGTTAGTGTATTTTGAGCATGGGTATGCCTACCTCGAGGATGATATGTATATATTGTTTGATGTTTGTTTGTAGCTTCCACCCGATTCTCCTATTCCAACACCAATACATACATATTTTTCTAAACTGTTTCAGCCATCAGTTTTTCCTCTGACTTCACACTTAAGGGGGTATTTATTACACACCTAAGTGTTGCACTACCAAATGTCTCACTTAAGTTTTGTAAGTTTCACATCTATTACACACCTAAGTGTTTCACTTAAGTGTTGCAACTTCGTCACCATGAGATACTGTATGTCATAATCCCTAGACATGTTGAAGAGGAAATCTACAATTTGGAGGTCGAAATACGACCTTTTTCCTTGATTTTTTGGCCTTGTTTTAACTTCATCACCCCCTACCCATACACAAGGAGGGATAAACCTAGATCATCACTCCTTTCTTAGTTATAGGGGAGTGATAGTATCTCCCTATGCTTATTCATGGGGGGGCGATGACGTAGTTGCAACCATCGTGCCTTGTTTTGTGAGGTTGTTTCCAAGAGATTTCCGTTGGTTAAGGGATTGGTTCGAACTACCTTCTATTCAAGGAAAGGTCAATATTGTTTGTTTATTTGAATCCTCATTTGACCACATCCCATTTTTAAAACTATCCTATGGTGGTGATGACTCAATTCGTATATAATGGAGGCCTTACTTGAGGGAAAGGGGGGAGAACCTAGAGCATCATACTTATGAATTTGTGAAATTCGATGGATTGGAAAGGAGAGATTGTAGGAGATGTTGTGAAATCAAGATTGATATTGTAAGTGCCTCACTATTGATTGATTTCCATTAATATATAACTTGGCCTATTCCCCTCATGCTTGTGTTGTTCACTATATGCATGTTTATTTTTGTCTAATTCATAATAGATATATTTTTTCTGCTTAACGATATAGTGTATAAGAATAAGATATTGATGTGTTATTTACAAGACTTCTCTTGTACCAAGGGCTTGGACATCAAGATCAAGGGATGGAGTAGCAAGGACAACCAACATAAAATAGGTAAGTCATCTATCCTTATCTTCTGATTCTGATTGTTGACATATAAATTGGATATATGAGGAAAGTAGTAAACCATTTTTTTCTTTTTGTCTTGGATCAAATGGGTCTTGATCCAAGGGGAATTTAACTTGTCCACAGGTGAAATGTTTCCACAAAACTTGATCTAATACTTCATCACTAAATGAAGTAGAAAAATGGTCATGTACGCAAACTGAGTTTAAACTCCTGTAATCCATAGATAATCTAGTATCACTTGTATCGGATTATATGACGATAGGACTGATCCACTAAGTTTCATCCATTGGAAAAATAAGCCCAACTTCCATCATTTTATCAATTTCCTATCGTTATTTTCCTTGTATGACGATAGGAATGATCCACTCAGCTTCATCCACTGGAAAAATAAGCCCAATTTTCATCATTTTATCAATTTCCTTTTTCACTTTCTCTTTAAATTTGGGATTCAACCGACATGGCCTATGTTTGATCAATTTTTAGTTAGGATTTTTGACTCAAATACGAAAAGATTATATCATATAGAGTCTACACCAGTATATAAATCTGTTAAACTATGATGCACAACGTAAAGATAAGCTTGTACATTGAAAAAAATCGTAAATAATGACTGCTTAACAAATATAGTACTTGAATAAGTGTGCAATGGAGAAATCACCAAATCACACACATCATAACAAAAAAATTTAGGGACCAAACAATCTATTGTATTATTAATATCCTAGAATTTGTGATCCATGAGTATATCCTTTTGTCATAGCTTATACATTACTTTCCATGTTCCCGTACCCTTTATAGACTCTCTTGCTACTGCAAAAGAACAATTATTCCCGCAAAACCTGTTACAATAGCTTATCACCCTCGACCTAATCAAAACAATGGTGATAGATTGATAATAGAGAAAACAACAATAATAATAGAAATAGTCTAATAGAGAATATTATGAATAATAACCAACCAATTCTACAGAAATAATAATGATGATAGCCACACTACTACATATGACTAAATTTTCCATGGTTTTTCATTGTTAATGCCACACATATCCGTCGCACCTTCCACGAAAGAAAAGACTATTTTTCGTCACTATTTTTTCGTTGATATATCCACGAACCATGTGTTCATGGAAGCAACGATGAAATTATCCCTCCACATGGTGGTAGGTTTGCCTTATAAAGTGTGGCAATTGTGATGAAACTCCGTCGCAATAGGGACGAAAAACCGTGTTAAGGTAAAAAACTTACCAACAGATTACGACGCAGATGCCATGCGTGCGATACAAAACTGTGGAAATTTGCGAAGAAAAAACGTGGCAATAGCAACGGAAATGTTTGGGAGAGACAAAACTTACGACGCAGATGCTATATGTGCGACACAAAACTATGGCAAAGTGCGACGAGATTTCGTCTCTATTGCCACGCTTGTTAAAAAAACATCCTTGCCTTGCGACGAACTATCGTCGATATTTCCATGCTTCCTTTAAGGTTTTAAAAAACAAATCTACATGAAAATCTACATATCAATAAGAAATCCTTCCAGAAAGGTGATTGGGCACTCCTCTATGATTCCAGATTTCAGGATTTGTTGTTCCTTTTAAAAAGAACGATTGTTGTTCCTTTCACGATTTTTTTCTTATTGTGGCTCCTTTCTTGTTCCTTTAGAAAGGAATGATTGTTGTTCCTTTCACGATTTTTTTCTTATTGTGGATCGTTTGTTGTTCCTTTTAAAAAGAACAATTGTTGTTCCGATTGTTGTTCCTTTCACGATTTTTTTCTTATTGTGACTCCTTTGTTGTTATGTTTAAAAAAAACGATTGTTGATCTCTTGTATAAGGGTATAATTTAGACATGTGGCCTTTGGCATTTTTTTATCAAAGGAAAAGAGATTTGATCACGAGTCAACTTGTTCACTTAGGTTACAATATAGTGAGTGGCATTATCATCATCTGGCTACCAAACCAGGATAATGGTGTTCTTTGGAAAAGACACTTCAAACCATTTATTAAGGATACAGGCTCATCTATGGGTTAAAAGGAAACCCTGTTGAGGCTATGGACACCTGTTGGCAGTAGTGGCTCTGCCTGTGGTATCTTAGTATACCTTAAATACGCCAAGTTTTAGTGTGTTTTTAGATTTCCTTTTCTAAACATTGAGGATATCATTCCAGATATATCTAATAAAAAAAAAGGGGAGAGTAACAACGTTATGATTTGTGGAAAATTTTAACATGTGAACAAATTTAAAATCATTTGGGATCCTTTTCCTCAAATGGTTTCTACCATGGGTACAATAATTCGAATTTCCCACACAAAGTGATGATTATCATTAGTACCATTAAATTGCTTGATTGAAAGTTATTAATGATTGTGTTTTCCAACGACAACAACGACATAACAATTACACCTCACAGCCACTTCCCGCCATTATTACACTCGTACGTTTGATGGTCGAGTTAGACCTTTCCATTTATGGGGGGTAGATGCCCAACACATTTACCAATAGATTTCAATGAATGCAGTAATTACGAAAATGCACATTTTTCTATATACACACAATGTTGTTCTATATTTGACTCGTTTTGTTGTTTTCAAAAATCTAGTTAAGTTAAGCTGCAGTAAGGAATGTTAGTCGTCCTCACCTGCTTATAGAAATATGGGAGGCCGAAGTGTGCGATGGGAACCAATGCTCTTACAAGTAACTGAGCATGCAAGAGAAATCCTACACTGTATAGAGTGGATGAAGTACTTCAATCGGTTGCAGGGATATGATACATACATCACGATAAAATTCTTTCAGAAATTGCAGGGAGAAACCTCCATGGTTCGAGATATATGAATTCCAGTCACTCAGGAAATCATAGCAGAGGTTACAGGCCTTCCTAACATAGGAATACAATGGTCTGTAAGATATACAACGCTTAAAGAAGCTGTAGAATCCTTCATAGACCCTGGAGAGAAATTGGATAAAAAGGGAAAGGGAATTAACCCCAAAACTCTCAGCGAACCCTGGAATGAACTAGCAGGTGTCATACAGAGGTATATCACCTGCGATGGAAGATATGGTGTGATCTGCCCATGACACCTCAAACTACTAGCTACACTCAAACAACGGTTAGTAATCAATTTACCATTTTTTCTAAATGTTATGTTACATGAGGTCGCTATAAGAACACAAAAGGCAAAATATCTCGTTACTATCATCAACCACCATGGATGGTTAAAATTGATAGTAAATAAGGCCCTAAGTCAAACTCAAATGACCTGGGGTGATATTATTGAGTCCAATAGGCCCTTACAATTAGAGAAACATGAATTACAACATGAATATCCAACCCAGGGAATTTAAGTAGCATAGGAAGGGGAACATATTTCCCGAATGGAAGCTCCGCCTCCTCAACCTGAAGTCTAGGCAGACCCCATCCAATTTGCAGAGACTTGGACCTCACAAGAAAAGGCATCAATGAGGAAGAGAAAAAAAGAAATGGGTGCTCCTAAAGCTCCCATTGAAGGGAAAAGAAGAAGCATACAAATAAGACGTCATGAAGAAATTCAGGATACAACAAAACAACCTGAAGAAATTCAAGATACGACAGAACAACCTAAAGAAATTCAGGACATAACAGAGCAGCCCTTACAGGGAGATGTTCAGGGAATTGAGCAGACATAACAAACACCACAAGGAAACAGTTAGGAAGATACCCAACCAGCATTGGGACACCTCACAGAATAATTTTTGAAAATATATGAGGTAGACATAGCTCATGTTTTAAGGAGTTTAGGGACCTCAACTAGCAGAGACATAAACAAGCCAGAAGAAAAACAGGTGCCAGCCTCTCCTTCGATCCTAGCTAAAGATTTCCCTGACACTAAGATGTCACTCCCAGATGATACATCACAAGAAGAACCTCATAGTGAGGTAAATACCTTGGTAGCGAAAGCATAAAAGCCACTATTGACAGATCAAGGTTAGGAAAATCCTAACATCTCACAGAAACAAAGATCAGGCAAAAGCCACATCAGAATTAGAAAGTTAAAATGTGAGAACAAGTTGTTGAGGAGAAGGGTTAAAAATATTAATGTGTTAAAGAAGAAAGTTGGCAAGCTTAAGGAAATTATCAAGGAATTAAGAAAACAACTAGAGCAAGCTGATAATATCCATGAAAGAAAGAAGACCAAAAGAGATAGAGCATAGGAAAGGAACCCTCTTCTTAGGAGGGCAGTCCAAATGAGTTCTGTAGGAACACAGACATAGCTGCATATCCTTGAAGAAATGGTAGAAATGGAACTTTAGACCGAGAGTACAAAAACAGAAGGGGTAGCTGCTCAAAATGAAGAGGAAATTCCTTTGGGAGCATATGAAACAAAGGCTCAACCATAAATTCTAGGAGGAACAACTACTCAACCTAAGGAAGTAATTCACACTCCTCTGGAGACCACAGATGCATAAAATCAGACATAAATTCCAGTAATGAATGAAGCAACCTGTCAGACTGAAGAGGTATCTCAGTTTCAGGATCATAATGCCATCATTGAAAGACTAGAAGAAGAACTGGTACAAGCCCATAAGGCCTTGACTCGGACCAGAGATGAAATGGTGACGATGACAGAGCACCAAAGAGTTGTTAAACAAATCAAAACCATGTCATCCACAGAAAATGAGATGTATGCTAAGTTGACTAAGGCTCAAGGGAAGACAAAGAAGGTACAAGGTCAACTGGAAAAATATTTGGAGCAAATCAAAGCGATTTGTGATATCTACACTGATGAAATATATTGTAGAGATCCTGCTACCAATTATACTTTTTTTTTATTATAACACTACCTGTTGCTGAGGGTGAAAGCTATTCGAGTAGGTAAACCGATTAAATTCACCACTATCTCTGAGTTTGTGTCTTGTTTTAGGGAGCAGGAAGAGAAATTACAATATTTCCTGTGTGAACTGTACTTCCATAATTTCATTTTGGAAGACAACAATAGAGATAATATTGGTGCCTTTATTGGGGACATCCAATTGCAAGTGTTCCTATCTTTCACTAAAACTCAATTCAGGTGGGTTAAGGCCCACAAAACTTTCATGAAGAGAGAAATTGGGTTAGATATCTGGGTCACGGGGGAACCACCAAAGTCTTTTCCAACTATCATGCGACACAGGACATTCATGAAAAGGGAAGGAGTGAAAATCTCTTTAGGTCCTATTCATCAACAAGTTATATGATCAGGCATGGAATATTTTAGGGAACTCAAAGAAGAAGCTCTTGCTAGCTCCAATTTAAGATGGGATGTCTCCCCAGTTGAAGTAGGGGTTAGAGAGCCCTTCGATTTCAAGAACTTCTTTGTAGCCACCTTCAGAATAGAAAGATATGACAAAATGATCCATGAGGAATGACCTGCCTAGATTGGGTGTAGATATAATCCCCCTCTTATCTAGTTTCCTCCAGAGGATTACTAGAGAGATTATCAAATTAATAAAAAGAGGGAAGAAATTACTTTTGGCGAAATCAGAAGAAAGAATGGGTTCAGGGAACCTAGTGAACCAACTTTTCCTCCTTACAACATCACTTCTTTGCATGTAAGAACTTATCTTGCATGAGAACATGCAAGAAGGCAAGCTGGGGGGTATGCTGGGTTATGAAAAGGTACAAATATTCTCCTCATTTCCATGATTTATGACATCATCTTGAATGACTTTTTTGTTAATTAGTAATAAAACAAGAGAGGAAATGACTAAAATGTCTTCTAGAACTATCATTGAGTTGAAGTTCATAAATTCTAAAATATTGTTGGAATTGTTTGATTTTGTTACATGAATGGGTAAATCTTGGTAAACTCATGATAGCAGAAGAGATTTCGAAGATGAGAAAGCTATTGGAGGCTAAAGATATGGAGCGCAAAGAAGTTTAAAGAGAGATTAGTTCTCTATTTTGTAAACTTCAAAAATAGTAATAGCGATCCTGAGGATCTCTCGATCCTCAGGATATCTTTATTTACCCATATTTCGTAATATATAAAGAGTAGTGAATCCTGGAAAGAATAATCAAAGAATTTTATCTAAGCATTCAGAATTCAGAATTACTCTGTGCAAACGGTTTCTGTAAATGTTGTCTCAGTTATGGAATTAAAAAAGATTTTGAATGTTTCCATCATTTTCGTATACTGAGTTCCTAGTAGTAGTCCTTCTAAGGATTGAGGTCCCAGTCTAAAGGAGTTATTGTCTTAATCTATATTTTATCAGTTTGATTTCTGTTTCGAACTTTAAATCCTTTTTATCATCGTTACGATAATGCATAAGCATGTTAATGTTTTGATATTGTTTTCTTGTAGAAGATATATGCTTTCCTTTGAATGTTTTTGATTTCTATTGCATATTCCAATTGATGTAGTTTACTTATTGACAGTTCATCTCATTTTCACATGCGTTGTTCCTTTCAATTAAATTAGCAATTGATGTTCCTTTCCATTAAATTAGCATTTGTTGTTTCTTTTGCTTAATTAGCATTTGTTGTTCCTTCTAATTAGTTAGCATTTGTTTTTCAATTACTGTTCTATCTGGATAAATGTCTGGACAAATTTCAAATATGAAGATATACTTTCTATTATCCAGGCCTCTAAGTGTAAAAAAGTGAATAAATCATGTCTTAGCTTATGTAAAGACATGAAGATGATTTTGTGAAAGTGTTATTGATGTTAGACACATTATAGAAATAATGGTTCAATATACAACATAGATGCCAACTCAGAAGTACTCGTTGTCTTCCCTTCACATCATTCTATCCCTAGTTTACTATAGTCAAACAAAACTTCACTTGTTTGATTTGAATTATGTATTTCATACAAATTGCATGTGTTATGGATGATTGAGAGTAATTTTGTACGTGGTATATAGATTTTGGAGTGAATAAATAGATGGAATGTGCATGGTAGTTTGATTCATGGAAGCCACGGGAAAAATATCCTCCCTTCTCCTAGATCCTTGAAGAGTTGGAAAAGTGTAGTGATTGGTTCCGAACAAGATCTGATATCAGAGTTATAGTCTTTCCTTATAATGAGGATGGTTTTCATGGGAAATGATTCTACCTCCTTAGATGCAAATCTTTGAGTTGATGAAACATTAACTATTTCTGGACAATATGTCTATGATAGACTGTGGTTCGTGGGAAATATTTATGAACATTCAACAAACAGACTTAGCTATATATGGACAATTTGAAGTGAATGATATATGAAAATAACTTATCACTAGATCTTATGATGAACCATTTTTTTTAATGGATATTGAAATAATGGTTATTTATGTGCAAATAAACTCTTGATATTTATTATTTAAAAGAAAGAAGGAAAAAAAAAACTGAACTGATGAAAGCCAAACTCATATGTGATGACTCTTAGGAAGAAATGAAACATAAAGTGACTAAAACTTCTAGGTGGTGGGCAACAAATAACCTGTACTTATTATTGTTTTATTTGCCAAAATGCCCACCTCTTATTTACTATAATTCCATGCCATAACTAAAAGGTACTTGAAGGAGAACTATTTTCTAGTCTCTTATCTCCTCATAAAGGAGAATTGTGGGAGACGTGAAATGGGAGAAGAGAACAAGTATGCCAAAACTTTGTTGAAAATTTGCACACTGCATTTTATTATCCTTCTTAGAAAACCTTAAAAACCTGGCAAACACTGTAACAGATGGATGGATTACAAAAAGGTTCCTGTGCTTGAGTAAAACAGTCTACGTTGTCCATGGAAGGTATATTTTTTCCTCTATTTTATTTTTGGTATTAGTTTTGTAATCGCTGAAATTTTATCCTTTCAACCAAATATTAACATAGATTACACAAAGGAATTTCTCAACATTTCAACCAAAGATTAACATAGATTACACAAATCATAGTGTATTTTTCCTATTTCAAACTTGAAACAATAAAAAAATGCAAACCTGGATACTGAATGCCCTTGCTTCTAGTTGGACTAGAATGCTCTTTTGGGCCTCTTGGATGTTGGTTCCTATTCAAGAAGTTCCGCACTATCTGATTCATGACCTTCAAATGGATGATACGAACACAGGTTTTGGTACCAATATACATTGTTTTTTATCCTTTTTAGGACGACCCAGAGGTGACATTTTTCAATAATTTATACCTATACACAGTAAAAAAAAAATAGGGAATATAAAAATACAAATTAAATGGGAATAAAATCATTTGTATGTATCTTTACAATGAATAACATTAATCCAAAAATGTTTTTCTTTAACTGTCAAAATTGACCCACCAAAACTCAATACTACAATTGAAACTACATATATCAGATTTTCAGCAAACAAAAAATCTGCACAATTCAGATTTTTAGTAGCAGTGACTCTTGGCTCTTAAAGGACACTTCATACAATAGTCTCTTCGGAGCCATGGATATATAGATAGATATATTTATATTCTATCTTCTATCTTCTATTTGACATATGTCTATGTTAATTATGTTATAATTGTCATTTTTTAGTAACAAAATGGCTTATCGGTGTGGATCTTGAAATGTTTATAATGTCAATAAGTAGTATAGGAGTTTCGTGCAACAAATATCTTGATGTCCCTTTTTGTGGAGATCTTGTTGTCCCTTCTTTTGAAGATCTTGCTATCCCTTTTTGTGGAGTTCTTGTTGTCTCTTTGTTTTGAAGATTTTGTTGTCCCTTTTTGTGGAGATCTTGATGTCCCTTCTTTTGAATATCTTGTTGTCCCTTTTTGTGGAGATCTTGCTGTCCCTTCTTTGAAGATCTTGCTGTCCTTCTTTGTGGAGATCTTGATGTCTCTTCTTTTGAAGATCTTGTTGTCCCTTTTTGTGGAGATATTGTTGTCCCTTCTTTTGAAGATCTTGTTGTCCCTTTTTGTGGATATCTTGATGTCCCTTCTTTTGAAGATCTTGTTGTCCCTTTTGGTCAATGTAAGAATACAAAAAAAGTTTTTTCCCACAGTCTATGATTCATACTTTTTAAAAACAATTGATGCTTGTCTACCAAAAATGCAATTGTATCCTTTCATGAGGATTGTGAACTTTAACTAGTATAAAGCTTACTTTAAAAACACATCAAAACCCTTACCTTTTCATTGTCCTTTCGTCAGATCCATTAGCCCATAAAACTTGATAAGAGTTGTCCATGAGATGCATTTCCATCACCAAGACCTACATGAATCATAAAAGACAAATTATTTATATGAGTAAATAATTAATAAGCAAATAAACATGCATTTTGTTATTTAAAATACTATAGAAAAAAATTAAGTGGTCACATACTTTAATGAGCTTCTCTTTGTTTCGAGAATGGGTTATTATCTACTGAACAGGGCCAACCATGTGAAGGTGGAAGCTCATATGGCCCCTCCCCCCCCCTCACATCGCTCTCAATTCCCCATACCCAACAAATGATTTTATTTATATATAAAACATATAGACATTCATGCATAACTAGGATAGTCATCAAAACATATGAACATATAAACATTGAATCGTATGAACATATAAACATCGATAAATATCCAAATACAAGTCATGAATTTATACATCTAATTTTTCTTTGATTTATGTTTTTTTACATTCATAAAATTGACAACTGGGGTATCATAATCATCCAAGGACATTGTATTTCATGTGCCATGTAATTCTATTGTTTGTGTGTGCTCATGTACCATACTTCTGGTACGTCACTGAGAAGGGCGTCGAGGCATCTGTTCAGTGTTTTGAACTGCAACAACGAAAATGATCATATCGATATGTTGAAATATAATTGAAATAACTAATTCATTATTTTGATTAACATTACACTATTGCTCTTTACCTGTATGTGTAGCTGTGACAGTTGGTGCATTAATTTCTTGTCCACTTGGTTCCTCTCATAGTTCACCCTCCTGAGCTACAAGCTCTTCAATTTTGAGAAGATAATATATAAGTATTGATATGTTGAAATATAATTGAAATAACTAATTCATTATTTTGATTAACATTACACTATTGCTCTTTACCTGTCTCTATAGCTGTGATAGTTGGTGTGTTAATTTCTTGTCCACTTGGTTCCTCTCGCAGTTCATCCTCCTAAGCTACATGCTCTTCAATTTTGAGAAGATAATATATAAGTATAAGTCAAGAAATAAATATCTACAATCACAGTAAATATTTTTAATTCTGAAGCATACATACCGGAATGGGTACTCTTCTCTACACTATCACTGTACATGTGCACCCTTGTATGACACGGTGTCTGTTGAATACCGCTAGATTCACTACAGCGGTAGCACTATTGCTTGAAAAAAAACATAAATACTTAGTTAAGGGTGATATAATAAAATATTAATAGACTTTACAAGCATGCTACTGCGGTTTCCTTATTCATTTGATTTACCTACGTGGCTGGGGAGATAGGAGTCTGGCCAAAGATTTTTCTATATTCAATCACACTTTTAAAACCATG
>ML853327.1:21067-37067 GCA_009831015.1 Picea engelmannii | reverse complement strand
CCCTACTGATATTTATCTCAAATAACCCATGGATTATGTGGCTTAAAGCATCTGCTACTTTATTTTCCTTACCCTTGATATGTCTGACCTCAAAGTTGAATTCGCTCAAGAAGGATAGCCACCTTTCTTGTCTTGCATTAAGGTCTGGTTGGTTAAATAGATATTTCACTCCGCTATTATCTGTCAATAGTAAGAATTTTCTACCCATTATATAGTGTCACCACATTTTTAAGGCATGTATTACTGCCAATTCTAAGTCATGAGTGGCATAATTTCGCCCCTGTTCCTTTAATTTTCGGGACTCATAACAAATCACATGCCCTTCCTGAGGTAGAACACCACCTAGTTCCTCTTTACTTGCATCGACACATACTGTGAAGTCTTTATTTGGGTCTGCTACCTTCAAAATGGGTGCTAATGTCAATAATTCTTTTAGCTTGTTAAAACTGTCTTGACACTTTTGTGACCAGTTAAACTTGGTCCCTTTCTTTTGTAATGACGTGATAGGGTAGGCTATCTTGGAGAACCCTTCTATAAATCTACGATAATATCTGGTGATTCCCATGAATGACCAGATATCTGCCACATCCTTAGGTACTGGTCATTCTATAATGACTTTTATCTTTTCCGGGTCTACGACAATACCTTCCGAGGAAATGACATGTCCTAAATATTGTATTTATTTTTGATAAAAGTCGCATTTGTCGAATTTTGCGTATAGTTTGTGTTTCCTTAGTGTTTGCATAACTATTCATAAGTGTTCGTCATGTTCCTCCTCCATTTTAGAATAGACCAGAATATCATCGATAAATACTACTACGAACTTGTCTAAGTACTGGTTGAAAATGTTGTTCATCAAGCACATAAATGTGGTTGGTGCATTAGTGAGTCTGAAAGGTATGACTATAAACTTGTAGTGTCCGTATCTTGTTTGAAAAGTTGTTTTTCTTATGTCCTGGTCCTTTATCGTAACTTGATGATATTCGGATCGTAAATCCAATTTTGAGAAGATCTTGGCCCCACGAACTTGATCGAACAGATCATTTATCCTAGGTAAGGGGTATTTGTTCTTAATGGTCACTTTGTTCAGTTGTCTATAATCAATACATAGTCTTACAGTACCTTCTTTCTTTTTCACAAAGAGGACTGGTGCTCCCCATGGTGAGACACTTGGTCTGATATACTCTTTATCCAACAATTCCTGTAATTGTATTTTTAATTATGTCAGTTCTAGTAGACTCATTCGGTAGGGTGCTTTTGAGATAGGGGCTAATCTGGGTAGTAAGTCTATGGAGAAATCTATTTCTCTCCTAGGAGGCAATTCTGGTATCTCATCAACAAACATGTCTCTAAATTCATGTTGGGCAACAAAGTCTTCTAACTTGGGCTTATCTTCTTTTTCTAATAGATTCGTTACTTGGATGGCGTAAAATTGACATCCCTTTCTAATACATTTCTTGAATTGCATCGTTGAGACTTGTCTGACTGACACAGGTTTTGGTATGCCTTGGGTTGTTCTAACAGTGCCAAAATTATCTTTGTAGCTAAGTATCTTTGTATAATAGTCTAGTACTGCTTTGTGTTGTTCCAACCAATCCATCCCAATCATCATATCATAAGATCCTAGTGGTAGGATGTTCAGATTGGTCCTTATCTTTTGACCATCTAAGCTGAACTCAAGATCAGAAATAAAGTTAGCTTCTTTTCTTTTAGTACCTGTTGCTAGTTGTACAAGCCAAGATTTTGCATGCTTTTGTTTCTTAAGTTTATTCGACACTACTACATCAGGAGTAATATAACTTAACGTAGCTCTAAGGTCAATTAAAACAGAAATTCGAGTGTCATGGATTTTACCTTCGATCTCTACCACTGAGGACTGATGGTCAGCTTGTCGACCATCTATGGTTGCATTTATCCAATGAAAACTTCTTCCCATGTTTCCCACTATCGAGGCTTCCTGTAAATTGTGAACAACAATTTTGTTTGTTGTAATTAAACGTGGACAATTCCTCCTTAGATGAGACTCTCCACACTCCCAACACTTTAATGGATTGCAGGAGTTGTCCCCAAACTTCTTCGTTCACAGGTTTACCGGTTTACCGCTACCTTGCGTATTCGGATGATTGGAGTGAAAATCCTTCCTTGGGAAACTTTTTGCTGCATTCCGATAAGGAGCTGGCTGGTATCCCTTCTTCCGTTGGTTTATTCCATCTTGCTTCTTATCGTTCTAGGTCTTGGGAAAATCTACCCGCTGTTTATATTGGTCATAGCACATTCGTGCTTTCTTGAATACCTCACTTAAGGATTTGGGGTTGTCAAACTCAATTCTGTCCCTGTAGGATTGTGTTAAATAACTTAAGAATCACTGGATTTTTACCTTATCCTCCTGGATGTATGGTATGAACGTTAGTAGTTCCAAAAATTTATTTATAAGGTCCTCCATCGTCATTTTTCCGAGTCGTAACTCATAAAATTCTTTCGTCTTCCTTTCATAATAGCTTTCAGAAAGGTATTGTTTCTTGAAATACTTTTTGAAGTCTGACCATTCCAACTATTTCTCCTTTAGGTCCTTGGCCAATTTTAGGTCCTGCCACCAAATGCTGGCCTTCCCCTTCAAATTGTAGATGGCCATTCTAACCTTCATGTTACTGGAATAGTTGTATATTTGGAAGTATTTTTTGATGTCCAACAACCATGCCTCGACTTCTTCTCCTGTCTTGGATTCTCCATCAAAAGTAGCTCGTTTAATCTTTTTAAATTCTTCTTCAAGGTGATCTGTCTGTTTTCTTTTTTTGTCTGGTATGGTTTTTTCTTCAGCTGAAGGTGTCCCTTCAAACGAACTGTCTCCTTTTTCTGTTTTTGGACCAGAGTTCTTGGAGGCTCTCTTTTGGACTTTTCTTGGTTACTATACTATGCAACAGGACTTCATTTATCTCTTGTTGTTCCTGCTATGCCTTCTTCAATTTTTCATTGTCGGCCTTGAAAACCTGTAGCTGAACAATAAGGTTCCTCATTCTTTCCAACACCTTCATGGGTGAGATTCCATCACTGTTCTGTCTTGTATCTGCAAGAGGTCCTTGCTGTGGATTCCCTTCCATCCTGATTTCTGCACCTTCTTGAGCTGCCATTATTTAACACAAAACAGAAAAGCTTTCTGTCTGTTATCCACAAGATTTATCAGAATATATACTAAGCAATTAATGTGGCCTTGTTTAGGCCCAGTGTTGTAACTTTTTCTCCGATACCATATGTAATGTACCTCAAATTTACCATAATTTTTTTTTCTATGACATAATTCAACTTTGTTTAAGCCTAGAATTTAAGAGAAGGTAAGATTCAATTCGATCCATAAAGACATCAGTACACCAGTCTAGTTTACTTCAAACATAATATTGTCAATGTAATAAGTTCTGCACATTTAATTATGCTTGTGATTGCAAGTCTGGATCTTCATGACTGCTAGAACAATAGGTAACTTGACTATCTTCTATGTGCACGTCTAAAGGCGATATTATCATTTTTACTGTAGGAAATTCGCTTTAACTCTCTATTAACATCTGTACTTATTTCCACCTACAAGTAAGTATATACCCATATCTTTCTCCATATAATAATTTAGGTACTTGTCATGCCCCATACACAGTGACCTGTAAAATGAATTGTTATTATTATACTTCTATCCTGGATGAAGATCCTCCAACGTTCTCTACCAATTCATACATTACCGTATTTGAGTTGTTCCTATAACAATAATTCCTACTATGTTCCTACATCTTTGTGAAGAAACAAAGGTCATTCGGGTTTCGGTGATCACAAGTGCCGAACAAAATGAAGGACCCCGTTGTTTGCTGAAATACGAAATACAGAAAGACTGTGGGCCAGCACTTCCGGGTTTTCAGGTTTTGGGGTTTCACGAGTGAAAAAGCGAAACATCAACACACAAAACAACTCCTGAAATTGCGAAAGGTGACCAGTACTTCGGGATTTAAGAGTTCGGGATTTCGCGAGTACAAGTGCCCAAACAACACACAACAACTTCCAAAAATTCGAAAAGGGAAAGGTAGGACCTGCATTTTGGGGTTTCGAGGTTCGAAACTTCGTGAGTTCTGGTGTCCAAACATCAACATAAACAAACTTCCGAAAATGCGAAAAAGGAAAGGTGGTTCCCACATTTCAGGATTTCGGGGTTCGGAACTTTTCGAGTTCCAGTGACCAAACATCAACATAAACAAACTTTCGAAAATGAGAAAAAGCAAAGTTTGGTCCCGCACTTCGGGATTTCAGTGTTTGGAACTTCGTGAGTTCTGGTGTCCAAACATCAACATGAACAAACTTCCGAAATGCGAAAGAAAAGAAAGGTGAGACCCATATTTCAGGATTCCAGGGTTCATAACTTCACGAGTTCCAGTGTCCAAATATCAACATAAACAAACTTTCGAAAATGCGAAAAAGAAAGGAACTAACATTTCGGGATTTCGATATTCAGGGTTTCAGGGTTTCAAATGCCAAACAACAACACACAACAACTCCCAAATTCCGAAAGGTGAAAGGGTGTGGGACCAACACTTCGGGATTTCGGGATTTGGGGTTTTGGGGTTTGGAAAAGCAAGGGAACTTCACATAAATGTAACCAGCAAGTCCTGAATGCCGAAATTCACATTATTTTCATAATTCTAAGATTTTTGCGTTGTACTAGTATTCTTACTTTCATTCTGTGAAACAATAGGTGTAGAAGGATTCAACATTCGTTTACTTATCAGAATTCCAAAAAATCTAACTTTTGAGTTTTATACGCATATAATCTATAAAAGGGGTGCAATAGGGTAACAGGTTCTGTAAAAGGTAATTCCTATTATGTTCACCTAGAGACTCTTTAAAAAATGCATTAAACGTCAACAATACTAGATCTGTGCATCTATGTAAATACATGAATAAGAATATCATTCCATCAGAGTTTGGAAATAATAATTGATGATCCGAGGGATCTGAGTTTGGTTTTCAGGGGTTCCCAGAATTCTTTAACTTTCTGAATTTTGTACATCTAGTATTTTTACTTCAGATTAAACCTATCTTGTAGATGGACTAGCTTTCTTAAACTCAACTCCTATAAAAATAAATTTGCCTAGCACTTCCAGATTTCGGGAGGGACCACTTCAGAATTTAGACTATGATTGTACATTTAATACCACGATAAATGTCATTCATTGAAAGAATTATTTTCAAATTTAGAAACAATTAGATGCATAATATTAGTTACACACAAAACATCCAAGAACAAAGAGGGAAAGGTTTACATTAATGCAGTTAGATATAATCACTCAATAGATACCTACCATCAATCAAAACATAGCCATTCAAAATAGAGAGGGGTAGATCAACATATCTGAATACAATCCGCGGGAAGACAAAGGGAACAACCATGTTCCTCCCAACCGTAGAACAGGGCAGCCAAAGTCACTTGCCCGATTCACCCCCTTGCCTGACCATGGATCCATGAGGGCGAACTTGGAAATTCCTCCTCAACAATGTCCTTCAATTCCAACAGTTATCCTCTTGCCTCACACTTACTCAACAATGCTCATAACAGTAAGGAAAATATGTTTCAACAGGCTACTCTTGCCTCACACTCAATCCGTAGTGTTCATAACAACAAGAGAGATGAAAAATCTTTTCCCCAACATACTTGGTAGCATCCTTCCTCCTCACATATGCTATTTATCAATTTTGCCCAGGTCTTTTTCCCTCCTTTGGGGATTTTCACAGCTTTCTTAATCCTTGATTCTCAAGGGATACCAGTGGCCAAATCTTTGATTTTCCACTTGTAATAATCATCCTAGAGGCAGTTCCAACTTGTTCCCCACTCATGTAGTCACGGTCAACTGATTTTTAACATGGTTGTTCCATTTGTCCTCCTGCAGTTAATATAAATATTTTGTTGTGATATAAGTGTCATAGTCAAATAGTTAGTTGAGTCCAAACATATCTCTGCCCAATAGTCACAATAATTAAATACAATTATTAAATTCAAAATTCAGAATTGCCATAAATGGAAAAAAATTTCTAGATTCGAATTTGCCAAAAACGGAAATAAATTTCCAGCACACAAAAATAAAAATATTTTATTTTTGGGGGATGTCAAAATCTTGGACGGGATTTGATGTGTTGGAATCCGAGTCGACTTCCAAAGGATATTTTTGTGGAGGCATTGTGAGGCCAGTTGAAGAGAAAAGGCACCCCTAGGTTGCAATGCTAAACAAAGGACTCTGTTTTGAGAAAAGAGGACTCAAAACTCTGAGGCAACGGAGCTTGAACTGGTCTAGAGGGGGAGATCTGTATTCTTTTAGATCTGTGGAGATCCTCTCTATGTAAATGGAGATGTGGATCTTCTTGCATATAATGGAAATCATGGGATGTGCAAACTCTGGATTATTTCATGAAACCCCCCCAAAAAAATTGGCTCAATCTTCAAGATCAGAAGTGTTTCCATGGATATTGAGGATTTGATATCAATTTATCTTCCCGAGAAGGTGATCTACAGGATAAGGTGACCATGCAAGCCATAGCTTGGATTTTGACCAAAAGCTCTCCTGAGGGGCGCAAATTTGAACAGGGGCACACCATTAGTTTGGGTGACCAAGCAAATGAAGATCTAGACCGGGGTGACCCGAGAGTGGCCAAGAGGTTTTGGCGATCTCAGAGTGACCTTTGGGGATTAGTGGGAGAATCCCAGTGCAACCATGGAAGAGGGTTCACTCACTTCATTCCCACAAAGAAGAAACCAACAAGGGTGCAAACCCCAGTTGGTGCGCCCTCCCTTCTACCTCAAAAAACTCAAAGGAAATTATTTTCTCCCTAAGAGAGTGGCTCGATAATGAGATAATATTTCTCTCAAAGGTGGAAGCATGTAAAATGGAGTCACCAGGAGGCAGTCATGAAGGAAGGCGCACCGGTTATTCTTCAAAAACCCTAAAAATGAAATTGTCATGAATGTAAAATGCAAAATCAGAAAAGAAAACAACCAAGACACATAGCTTCAGAAGAAAAGGTAAGAATACTTTATTTTAGTCCTGGTTCACCTTATATACCAAGGGAACCATTTATTTTACATATATTTAATTCATCATCAAAAGGTGAAGAAGTGTTGTGCCTAGGTGATTGACTTGTGCGCCCTAGGTGGACGTTCCCCTAGGTGGCCTCCTTGGCCCATTTACCCTTGGGAATTTTTGCAGCTTTCCAAATCCTTGATTTTCAGAGGCTGCCAATGGAAAAATTCTTGATTTTCCACTTGTAACATTCAACCCCAAGGTAGTTCCAGCATGTTCCCCACTCATGGAGTCATGGTCAACTGATTTTAACCTGGTTGTTCCATTTGTCCATCAACAATAAAAATAAAAATATTTATTTCTTACAAGTGTCATAGTCAAAGAGTCAATTGGGTGAAATCATATCTTTTCCCAACATTCATAGATCATAATTTACAATTAACTAAATTCGGAATTTGGAATTGCCATAAATGACAATAATTTTCCAATTTCGAATTTCCCAAAAATGGAAATAAATTCCTAAGTATTTTTCAGACTTAAAAGTGATTTATTTTCGGGGATGTTACAAAATATATTAAACCACTTTTACTACTTTGACCTTTTGGGGTTTCTATATGACATATGAGGGTCCTCCAACTTCGTAAGGCCATAACTCTCAAACCCTTAGGAGTTATGTGACGTTCCACATACCACCAGAAATGAAATGACATGTACTATCCATATAAAATAGTCTTACTTGAAAATATATCAAAATGCATACCATTATCCATCAAACAAACTTGGGTCCATTACCCAAACCTAGGTTCTCTAACTTCTCATGGCCATAACTCTCTAACTGCGAGGAGTTATGTGACGTTCCACATACCACCGAAAATAGAATGGCATGTACTATCCATATAGAATAGTATCACCTTCAAATATATTAAAAATCATACCATTATACATGAAACAACCTTGGCTCCATTACCCAAACCTTTGTGCTACAAGAATTCACTACCAGACTTTCCTCAAGGGTTGACATCAATGACAACCAACCTATATAACAGTTCAATGTGTAAACATTGTGAGTGAAAATTTGATTTAAAAGTGAAGAATAAGTTCGAGTATAGTACAATACACAAAAAAATAATGCAAAAAAAAAAAAGTGAGATACCAAAAATATTAGCATGGCCATTATGTTACTTCCATCCAGTTTCGCATGGAAGAAAAACATAACCAAGATGGGAACAATAGTAAGAGTGACTGAGCAAACAACAAAAAAAATCAATAAGATACCAGTAATATCACAGTACACAAACTCGTGTTCCAAACCATTCGTCTAGATCTAATCATCGATTCGAGGAACGGTCGAGTTTTAATGTCAATCAAAGTTTAAAATGTTTTTTTTCTTGATACAATGTTATTAGACATTTGGTGTAAGATATAAAATATTGTCTTTTTTTAGATACAATATATTGTTATTAGAGATATGTAAATTGAACACATTTTCTTTAAAAAAAGATAATACAATTATTTAATATTGTTAAATTTTTTAATTTGATATTTAATTTATTTATTTTTATTATTATTGTTTAAATTTGTTCAATTACTTACATTTAAATGTGTTGGTATTTTTTGAATTATTTTAAAGAATTTAATTATTTCTTACAATTAAATGTGTTGGTATTTTGGGAATTATTGTAAATAATTTAATTTCAATTAAAAAGATTATCTATTTTCTATGGTAATATTTTAATTATTATTTTCAACAATTTATTTAAGCATAAATAAACAAAATAATCACTAATGTGTTGGTATTGTGAGAATTATTTTAAATAATTTAATTTTAATATATATATATATATATATATATTATTTTATCATTATTATATAATGATAATATTTTAATTTATTATTATGATAATATTATCATTATTATATAATGATAATTTAATTTTATCATTATTATATAATGATAATATTTTGATTATTATTTTAAACAATTTATTTAAACATAAATGAACAAAATAAACAAAATAATCATTTATAAGATCAAAAAAAAACTTATAGAAAAAAACCTATTTTATTTATTTTTATAGTAGAACAAAGCCTAATGTTTTAGCACAAATTCAAATATCCACAACACCCTAATTCAAATATTTCTCCTCTTATTTTCAAAAAGGAAGAGAATGTTGTTTTCAAATGTGATACTTTTTAAGAAAGATAAATGTTTAGCCATATTACTTGCTTAAAGAAGCATTCCTTTTGGATCCTTAAATTTGGGAGATTTGAGAAGAACTACTTACAACTCTTTTATAATTCATTTTTTCTTAAAACATCTCTGTATGTTAAGATTGAGGTTCCTTTTTACTTTGTCAAATAAATAAATAGTGAGAATTTATATAAAGTTTTGTTTATTAAAAAAATCAATTTAAATGTGAAAGCTAAGATTTAAAAACAAAAATACATTAATATTTTTTCATAAATTTTATAATGATGTTATTTTTTATCATATGTGTATTTTTATGATCGTGGTTGTTTTTTTATCATCTTTTTATATTAGAATTGGGATTTCGTTCTGACCATTGTGAATTTAAATGGTATATTTTTATGACTGCGATTGTTTTTTATACATTGAATTGTGAGATTCAATGTATAAACGTCGTGGGTGAAAATTTGATTTAAATGTGAAGAATAAGTTCGAGCACACAAAACAATGAGTAATATACCAAAAATATTAGCATGGCCATTATGTTACTTCCATCGAGTTTCTCATGGAAGAAAAACACAGCCTAGATGGGAACAATAGTAAGAGTGACTGAGTTAACAAAAAAAAATAATAATAAGATACCAGTAATATCAGAGTACACAATCTTATGTTCCAAACAAGCATCCAAAACTCACCAAGGAGTGCTCTAACTCATCCAATGTCCCATACCAAAGGAGAGAAAACACCGCCTCAGTCACTTGGTCTACATTTTTCCTATTTAGGTTGACTGTTAACAATTCTTAGTCAACTTCTTTGTTGACTCCATCCATCACTTAGAAAAAACCGCCTTGTCACTCCGCAAGTGTCTCATACTGTAGCATTGTCTCCGCAACTTGTCAAGTCACCGCATGACTGAACCAAATTTGTCTAAGATAGCCACTCAAAAAACGCCAAGGAACCTCATCCATCCTCTCGAACTTGGCACATTTTCAACCTCACTACTTCCTTCAACGAGTCCAACACACCTCATCAAAAAGGTAGGAAACTTCACAAGCCACCTCCCTGGCCAATTCCAAATTTTCCTCATTCCACCATTAAACACATCTAAGTTCGTCGCCCCAATTTCTCCACACACATGACTTTGTCAATGTATCCCAACTACTCTACAACTTATTTGAATCTACAACACTTGGGCCACTCCCAAATCTGTCGGTTTTCACCATGGAAGTAGGTTACATTTGAACCACCAAGTCACTCGAATTCCCTTCAAAGAACTCATCACAACACTTAAGAAGGAAAACAACTCAAAACCAACCATACTTTGTCCAATGGCCCTCTTGGCTACCTACACCCATGGATCTATGACTTGTCCAAACAACCAATTGTCCACACGAACTCACCTAAGTCACCTTCTGGAGCTATACAACGGTTATAACACTTCTTCCGCAACAAAATATTGATCACATCCTTCCACTTCAAAAACTGGATAAGTCACAAACTTGCGACATGCTCAAGTCGAATCATCTTTGACAAATCCATTTGCCCGCGTCTTGGTTATCTTTTCCACCAAGTCACCAAGCTCCCACCATACACTTTTTCAAACTGATCCTTCACTGCTATATCAACTCTTCGAAGTCTACCACCCTTGAAGTTGTGCAACAACATGACTAAACAAAATGAATTTAGTGAAGCTCAGCATGAGGATGTCACAAAGAAGTGCGCCTCACGTCATGTGTATGACCTAACTCTGCAATGTTGCCTGGGGTCACACTAGATTTGTGATCGTACCAACTCATCCAAGTCTTGACCCATCGCACGGTCTACTCCTTTCTCTAAGTCAAATCACTACACAATATAGTGTCCACTTTTGTCATAACCCAAAACTGCCTTTGTTCGCGATCTTCAAAAATTCCGACCACTTCTAAGATAACTTTTTTGATCAACTACTTGATCACGTTTCCAGTCACTTTTGTGATCAACAAGCTCTAATACCATATGTCATTCCCCCACAATATACTCGGCGATCCAAAAAAACTTGCCGCACCCAACTCATTGGGTACCTGAGGGTTGTGCGGCACTGCGACGCTTCCAACTTGAATGTTAGACCAACCCAAGAGTACTCCATATGTACTACACTTCTTTCACTCAAGGTCTGTACATATATACACCTTAAGCTACTGACATGGGTAAAGTCTCCTCACTTGACTCTTGGCATCCAAGGCATCCACCCAACCAAGCACTTCATTACACTTGTGTTCTTAACAACACATATAGTTAATAGTTTTATACTTAACCAAATATGCAACCAATGACATGCGAACATCATACATATGAGGAGGACACACAAGTATGGTTAAGCGGCACTAGAGGTGCCTAACACCCATAGAAAACTTCATATTATACAAGATGTTACAACATACAACAAAGACACCGAGCATGTATCTCGTACAACATCCAAAATGGTTAACGAGCACGTGGCTCAAAAGATAAACACAATGAACTTCACTATCGCATACACTTGTTGGAAATACAAATTAGACCTGCAATCGAAACTTCTCCCTTCATTGCAGACTTCGTCGCACCTCTCCATGCTAAACTAACTATCTGAGTAACTCCACCCGAACTCTTGGATGGTCACGTTGCCAATTTGGCTCAATGACCTTCACCAACACTCTGGTTCCCCTATTTTGCAATTCATATCCAAAACACCTCACTAAGACAAGACTCGCCATTATGCTTCATCTCCAAAACCATCCTACCAATTGAACTCATCCCAAAGAGAACTCGCCCCAACTGTCCACCCCATTCTTCACAAGGAAACACAAGTCATCTTGGTTGGAGCAGCTTAGCCCATTGGGGAGGAAGCTCGCCCCTCTTTGTCTGAATCCACCTCATAATTCTTGTTGTTGTTCTTTCCCAAGTGTTGTGTTGTTCCTTGGTTCCTCACTGATCCGAGCATCAATTCGAGGAACGATCGAGTTTTAATGCCAATCAAAGTGTCAATCAAAGTGTAAAATGTTTTTTTCTTGATATAATGTTATTAGACATTTGGTGTAAGATATAAAATAGTCGTTTTTTAGATACAATATATTGTTATTAGAGATATTTAAATTGAACACATTTTCTTAATAAAAAAAGAAATAATACAATTATTTAATATTGTTAATTTTTTAATTTGATATTTTATTTATTTAATATCATTATTATTATTATTCTTTAAATTTGTTCAATTACTTACATTTAAATGTGTTGTTATTTTTGGAATTATTTTAAATAAAATTTTTTTTTATACATTAATGGTTAATTTTATATTAAGGATCGACAAACCAACTGTCGGGTGCTTTACAACTTAGGAATTTAACTAATACTATAATTTGTTGATCGATGTTCGACTTTTTCAAGTGAACCAAAATTTATGAGGATATAGAAGCGTGGTTGGATGAAAGGAGAAAAAACATAGTTGTCACTACTAGAAGGAGAACCTTATACCCTACCACGAGAAACCACTGCAAAGACTGAGTACAAATAGAAGGGAAGCTTATATTTCTCCCTTATTCACCTGTGCATCCTTTCCTTTAAGCCATTATCCATAAAGATTATCTACTTTGACTTCAAGCCTGCTTAGATTTTTCCCAAAGTCTCCATGCACATTAAAAACATCATTGAACTTAGAATCCAAGGCATTTGTGAGTTCCTCGCTCAACCTGATGAGATCCTAGTCAAGGTGCTCACATCTTCTTTCTCTGGAGTTATATAGATTCAACATGATCCTTGCTTGCTCCTTGACCAAGGACTTCAGCCTATTGAGCTCTGTCCGCAACTCTTCTATCCTTTCCTCCAGAGTTGGCCCGAGATTAGCGCTAGAAGCCATTGAAGTTCTCTGTGCAATCTAGGAGCTCTCAACTACCAAAATTCTTCCTAATTTTGGCCTTGACTGAACGATCTTGCATCCTTGATTATCTCGGTCGAAGAAATAGCCTTTGCATGCACACTATCCTCGTGACTCTTCGTGGCCTTGTTGAGACAATGGTCCGCAGCTCGGTTTGGTCCTCCCATCCTCCTTCCCTAACTTTGACCAGACGAAGTATTGAAAACGCCAGGTGTTGGTACTTGCTAGAAAATCGTGCCTTGGATTCGGGTCTCTGCCTACAGAGGTTTGAATGATTGTTCTGACTTTCCTTGTCCACTTGATCTGCTGAGTTTCCTACCTATCCCTTCGAGATCCTCCGATTCTAGGGGATGAGTGCAAGCATTTCAACACCATTCACTGTTAGTGCGCCCTTGCTCATGAGCGCTCCTTTTTTTTCTTCGATGTTTTCTTGAGTGTTTAGCCCCCGTAAGATGTGGTAGAAGCTGACCTCCCTAAAACTATGCAATAAAATATTTAGTTTCCTGAGAATTTGTCCTAGTCTGAGATGGTTTGGACTCCTTTCTGTCTTTAGAGCCTGTATAACTACCCTGGAGTCTCCAAAGACCACCAAGTTCTGAATGTTCCTTGCAGAAGCTAGCCTAAGACCCTGCCAGAGGGAAAGAGCCTTTGCCCTGTTGTTAGAATCATGGCCCAGACCCCATGAGAAGGATACCTCCAGAGCACCAGAAGGGCCCAAGAGGATCCCTCCACCACCTGCCACTCCTAGGTTTCCTTTCGAAGCAACGTAAAAAAACAAAGTATGCTTTTCCAGTGAAGACCTCCACTTTATGAGGTCTTGTTCTTCCAACATTACTTCCCAACTTGCTCTCGAGACTGGATTGGTGGTTGTTCTGTGTTGATGCTTTGGGGAGAACTCCTTAAGCCAATGATCTTCATCTAGATCCAAAGTATCTGCATTTTGGAGCATGGCTTGAGAGTCTAGAGCCTCGCTCAGAAGGGCCTTGGCTTTGGTTTCCACCTAGGTTAGGTTTCATTTTTTCTCGCGAAAAAGCCTATTGTTTATTTCCAACCAGATTCTCCACATTGCAAATTTAGGAAGCCACATCCAACTAGTTTTGAGAAGGTCCTTTTGTCTTAGAGAGAACGGGGAGTGATTCGTCGAGCTACTTAGGAGATCAGATACATTCGAGGGCAGAGAAAATTGGTCTAGTCGAATCTTCATGACAATATCCTAGACCTCTTTTGTGTAAGGGAAATTGAGTTGCAGGTGATCTGTGGTTTTTTCCTCAGTAATTCATAGAGGGCATCTTGAAAGGCCTTGCCAATCTCTTCTTCTCATATTTTCACTTGTCAAAATGCCTTTTTGAGCTATTGTCCAAGTGAACATGTTGATTTTGGGAATCGATTTGTAGGACCAGATTGTCTTCCACGACATTGGATGAGGGGGAGCGTGTGGAATTTCTTGTAGAAACTTGTAGCCTGTGACTGCGGATTATTTCCCAGTGGTTGTGCCCCAACCTCATTTGTCCTTGGTTGAGGCTTAAAGGGGTGCTTTCCCTTGAAGTTCCTCAAGCAAAATTGTGGCTTCATTTTCAAGTCTTTCTCGGTAGTTCCCGAGGTCCAAATGTTTCCAACTATAGTCCTCGTTCTCTTCCCAGCAAGAAATGTCCTAGAGAGTGAGTTGGTTGTTGGAGTGGAGCCATATTTTTATATTGGCCAAGCCATCCTGGTGATCAATCGACGACTCCCCTAGAATTGAATCCTCCCAGACCCTTATGCATTTTCCACTGCCAAGAATCCAAGTCATATTGGATTTGAAGAGTTCTAAAGCCCTAATACAGAGCGTGAAAATTGGTGAGCCTCTAAGGATTGTTGGTATTTTTGAAATTATTTTAAATAATTTAATTATAACTTACATTTAATTTAAATGTGTTGGTATTTTGGGAATTATTGTAAATAATTTAATTTCATTTAAAAGGTATATATATTTTGTATGGTAATATTTTAATTATTATTTTAAACAATTTATTTAAGCATAAATAAACAAAATCATTAATGTATTGGTATTTTGAGAATTATTTTAAATAATTTAATTTCAATTAAAAATTATATATATTTTGCATATTATTTTAAACAATTTATTAAAGCATAAATAAACATAATAATAAAAAAATCATTTATAATAGGTGAGAAAAGAAAAAGATATATAATTATAATAATTATATTTATAAAAATACATAATTATTTATAAAATATATAATTATATTAAAAAAAAAAAATAGAGTTTGTTATTGAAAAATTAAAGTTTATCAATAAAGAAATCATATTTTTTTTCTTATAGTAACAAAACACTAATATTTTAATAAAAAAATTAATTTTTCTTATCATAACAAAAATTACTTCTTCTTATAATAAAAACAAACCCTATCCCCTACATTTATTTTTCTTATAGAAAAAAACCCTACTATATTTATTTTCATTGTAAAATAGACCCTAATTTAGTGAAGCATTCCTTTTGAATCCTCAAATTTGGGAGATTTGAGAAGAACTACTTACAACTCTTTTATAGTTGTGTTTTTTTTTAAATCATCTCTGTATGTTAAGATTGAGGTTTTTTTTTTACTTTGTAGTGACTGTATAAATAAATAGTGAGAATTTAGATCCACTTTTGTTTATTAAAAAAAACAATTTAAATGTGAAAAATAAGATCAAAAACAAAAGTAGAGTAATATTTTTTCATAAACTTTATAAGCATGTTCTATTTTTATCATATGTGTATTTTTATGATAGTGGTTGTTTTTTATTTTTATGATAATGGTTGTTTTTTATCATCTATGTATATTAGATTTGGGATTTTGTTCTGGTATATTTTTATGACCGTTGTTTTTTATCATTTCT
>ML853326.1:7255-22057 GCA_009831015.1 Picea engelmannii | reverse complement strand
TTTACCTTCTGGGCCTTTAGCCCCTTCTTCCCACGAGATAAGGTGCCATCCTGTAAATAGGTCAACCCAATGCCCGGACAAGGGGAGTGGGATAAATGAGCGGGAGATAAGATGAAACAGTGGTGTTATGATGGGAGCAGACGATGGCTTTTCAGAAATTCCCCCAGTGGAAAACCAAAACCTATGGGCATAGGCTTGCTAGGGCACCCTGTCAATTTGCCCAAGCATGGTCAAGTGGGCAAATGTAAGATCCAAGCAGTTGTTAGAGATAAAAGGAATCAGATGCATATATTTAAAGGTTTTAATGATCAAGAGTGACACATACCATGACACCTGGACCAATTACCTCATGGAGCAAGAACCTCTTCTGATACAGGACCAAGCCGATGGTGATGGAGGTTGTTGCTGCTGACAAGACAAAGCTGATGGAAGAAGAAAAGGATGGGCCCTCCAGGGCCATGCTCAGGTCAATCCTGCTCTCGGTACTCCATGTCTAGGACCTATGGGCCTCGAGACATGATCTCCTAGTTATCCCTAAAAAGCGGGGATAACATCTGGCTCAACTCGGGAACATGTGCTCACTATAGAGCGCATGAGAACCTCAACATCTCTTGAGGGATGTACTAAAGAGAAAAAAACACCAGTTGAAGGAGTTTTTGCAGGTGTATACAGAAGTGTTCTAAGAGCCTAAAGGGTTACCACCTAAGGGCGAAGTTGAGCATGTGATACAATTGTTTCATGTCTCTGCATTTCCAAACATAGGATTGTATAGAAAACACATCCTGGAAGTGGATGAAGTGAAGAAATAGTTGCAAAAACTATTGGAGTAAGGAGAAATTCAACCAAATGCCTCACCTTGTGGGTCACTTATCATCAAAATGCCCAAGAAGGATGGGACTTGGAGAATGAGTATTGACTATAGAGCTCTGAATAAGATCACCCTCAAAAATCCATACCAGTTGCCCATGATCAATGACTTGCTAAATCAACTGCAACATGCCAAGTACTTCACCAAGATGGATCTCAAATTCGGATACCACCATGTACAAGTAAAAGAAGAAGACACCTGGAAGACTACCTTCAAGACGAGGCAAGGTTTATATGAATGCTTGGTAATGCCTTTCGGTTTATGCATTGCATGAGCTACATTTATGCGTTTTGATGATGATGTATTGCGTCCCTTTCTAGAATCATTATAATAGTGTACTTGGATGATATATTGATTTTTATCTCTACCTGGGAATAACGTATCTCATATCTCATGTAAGTGCTAGCGACCTTAAAAAAGCATCAACTACTGGCAAACCTTTAGGAATGTGAATTTTCCTAATAGTCTTAGGTATACTTGGGTTACGTGATTAGTGGAGGGAAGCTCAAGATTGATCATGTGAATATACAACCTGAGTGGGCCTAATGGTTAAGAACATGTGTTTCCTCTTAAGAGGTCACAGGTTCAAATCCAGAGGGGGGTAGAGTATGTATACTTTTGTAGACTTTACCAGTCAAATCGCTGGGCGGAGGGGGTTCCCTTGTCCCACAAACAAGGGGGTCTCATACACCAATTTGGTGTGCTGGCTTGGCCGTGACCTTAAAAATAAATTATTATTATTATTATAAAGGCTATCCTCAAGTGGGCAACTCCTACCAATGTTACTGAAGTTAGAAGCTTTGTGGGAGCAACATAGTACCCTCAGAAGTTTATAGCAGCCTATTACCGGCTAAAAATGAAAGGATTATTTTCTATGTTGGATGGGGACCTGCTCCCCCCTCGAAAAATCCCCGTACCCGTTGTTCTAGCATTTTGGGGACTTGGGGAACCCTAGGAAACTTCCCCAAACTATCGAGGACTTCACTGGGGACAAGAGGACTTGCTAGCCATCCCCAAGATGTTCTGGTAGATTTCAGGGACGTTTTGGATCGATTTTGAGGATGTTCTAGGTATTTTAGAGAAGTTCTAAGCAAATTTCGACGATATTTCAAGCATGTATCTTCACTTTTGACAATGGACATTGATGATTGGAAAATATGAACATTTTTCCCATCCATTTTTTTCATATTATACTGAATCTGTACAAGTTGTATCTCAAAAGATGAGTTTTGATTTGGGTTTGTGGTGATTTAACTATTTTCTTTTCAGTAACAACATTACAGCTAACAAAGTCTCCATGTCAAAAAACTAGGAAATGCAACATCTCAAAGGGTTGATTCTTGTGGTTATTTCTCTTATTCTTCTCATTTTTTGGGTCATCTCAACTTTTACATGTACATTGGTGTCTGTTAACCCCTAGATTTTCACCCTCGAAAATCTTGAGGGTTGAGAGCCAACATGCATTATTTTGGCTGGCATTCTGAGATTCTCCCAGAGTTTAGCACATGTGTTGAGTCAGAGGTTGGTTCCCATCAGTGACATGTATATGATCGTACATGGTTATTTTTGTTCAGAGTTAGAGCTAGCTTGTTTTCCTTTGCATTTTAGAGAGATGTCTATATGCAGTAGGTGTCCCTACTTTTTAGGAGACATGGTTTGAGAGGTTCACTTGACAGTTTGGAGCAGTTTTGAGCATACCAAATTGGTCCTTGCATGATTCTATTCCCGATGACACTTTTTTGGGCGACATGCAAGAACTTTCTATTTTTAGCAGTTTGAGCTACAGGCCCCAAATTCAGATTCCGAGCACACATTATGGATCCTTGAGACATTGAGTCTTTTGGACCTTTTCCTGGATGATTTGTCATAGATTTCTATTTCTAGCAGGTTGAGCACTAGGGCTTGCATGTCAATTCTGATTGCGGATTAGGAATACTCTCAAAAAACTCAATCCGATGAGTGCAATATCATTGACATGTGAGCACATTCTATTTTTAGCAGTGTCTGTTTTTACACAGTTGACATGTGGCAGTGTTCTCCTAGTCATCCCGAGCATTTTTGGAAAGTTTGGATGAGTTTCGACGAGTTTTAAAGTTTTGGGACCGGACGACTATTTTTGGAAACTTCTATTTTTAATAGTGGTCGTCATCTCCAGTAGAGACAAGTGGCATGCTCAGATGGGTCATGTCTCGATGGAAGTCACGACCCAATGCTGCATACTCCCTCCTATACTCTGCAATGTCCTCCGCTTGAGTGGGTGGCCTTTGTGCTCACATGTGCGAGTAGGAGACTAGGGTCTACTGCCTGCCCCTGAGTTCCCCTGTGTTGCATGTGGGGCTTGTGTGCCCAGGGTGCCCACTATGGCCAGTCTATCGACCATCTACGCCAAGGATTGAGTCATGGCCTACTGACTGACTACTAGATTGCCGAGTACCTGCGTGAAGGCTGCTTCTGGGTCCATGGGGGCCTAACCACTGCACTCTGGTCTCTCATATCTGTCTCCTAACATCCTCTTCGCCTCCAGCTCAACCTCTCGCTCTGCCCTTCTCTCTGCTTCCCTATGTGCCTCTTCCTCTTCCTCTGCGCTGGGAGGAAAAGGGAGAAAATCAGATCTAGGTCTTCCCTCCTTGCATCTGTTGTAAGTGACATATTCGTCACCTATGTGCTCACGACCCCCTGGGTCCTCTGCTGCACTCATCGTCTTTAGTCAGAGGCTGGCAGGACTAAAGCTTTAATACCATTGTAATGTTCCTGACTTGGCTAGTCTAGGAAAACTCAGATAATCTGATGTATCTATTATAGATAATTCATTGTTACAACATATAAATGACTATATAGATGATAAATGAGACAAAAGACTGCAAATCTTATATTATGATATCTTTGTGAGTACAATGCTGAATGCGGCTGAATAAAAATGAATCACTTGGCTAGATCAAATGACAAAACGATCTTAGCTGGAATACAATATCAAACTAAATGATAATACCCGATAATAGATGAACACTGCGGGATCAATGGATGAGATGGAACTATGGTAGCTCGCACGGTAATTGCTGAAAGTCCGGAAAGTTTGCCCTGGTGGCTAAACCTCTCGGAATGGCTTGGAAACTGTCCCAAATGGTGCGCCCTGCTCTAGCTCACAGTCCTGGTGACTGATCGACCCCTCTGCTGGTGTGTCTAGACCTCGGATGGATCCCCTTGGGGGAATGCGCACCTCTCTCACTGGAAAACTGCGCCCTAGTGATTCCATCGTCGGAATCGGCTGAGATGTGTCTCAAAATGATCGCCTTGGCCTACTATGAAATGTGATAGAAGGGTTTCCCTGGATCTGATCTGATGATCGCTCGGGAACCCCGAATGTGTCAGCCCAAAGTGCCGCACTCCCAAGTCTGGAAAATGCGCCCCAGATGATTCCTCGGTCATAATCTGACAAGGAACCAGGCAAAAGATGCGCCTTGACTTCCTCTCAACTGGGTCGGAGGGGAATCTTTGAACTCTCCCTGGATGGGACAAGTCGATCCACTGAACCTCCTAAGAAGCTGCGCCCTCACCCTGAATAAGTGCGCCCTTGCTGCTGCAACCTGTGTAACTGCTGCTGAAGAATGATGAAAGACCTGAATGATCTTCCCGGTGACTAGGGGGTGTCTCTCAACACCGAAATCAACCAACTGGTGTCTTCCTCCTGGAATCCACTGAACTATCTCTCCTGAGATGCGCATCTCTCCTCAATGACAAGTCAAAATCTACATAATGATGAATTAAGTTGCTGACCCTTCTCTTATAGCTTCTTGAAACCCTAATTCACTGTTGACTTCTAATTTTAGGTCATCTGTGCTATTTTTAGCTCAAATTGGCTTAAAAGCGCTTTTAACCACTTTTAGCTCAATGTCACTTTTCGAACATAACACCTTTGACTGGAGTGACCTCTAGTAACCCTGTTTACCCCTTTCTGGTCCTGGCTATAGTCTAACGGGGCGGTTTAGACCATTAAGCCTCCTCTCTGGAGCTCCTATTTGGAAAGGGACATTATAGTCCTCCCTTCCCGAAATTGCTTGTCCTCAAGCAATACCAATCCAGGGTGCTGCAACACTTGCTCGCTCTCCCAAGTAGCGTCCTCTACTGGAAGCCCTCTCCATCTAATCAAACACTCTCTGATGACCCTGCTCCTCAGTTTTCGCTCCCGGAACTCCAGTACCTCCTCCGAAACCAACTCCAACTGTCCCTCCTCATCCAATGGGGGAATCTCCTCTGATGTGCTAATGAATTGTCCCACTGCCTTTTTGAGGCAAGATACATGGAACACGTTATGAATCTTGTTCCCTCTGGAAGCTCTAACTCATAAGCAACCTCGCCTACTCGACGCATGATTCTGTAAGGGCCATAAAATCTGGGCTTGAGCTTCTTGGCCCCACTCTTCTTCAGAGATGACTGTCTGTAAGGTTGGAGTCTCAAGAAAAATAGATCCCCAACCTCAAAGCTGTGTTCTATCTTGTGCCTGTCCGCATTCATCGTCTGCAGGTTCTGTACCATCTGCAGGTTCTCTTTCAACAACTTGAGAATCTCCTAACTCTCTACGATCCAATCCTTGGCCTTGGGAGCTCTGCTCTCCCCGAAAACCAAGTCTACCAAAGTGGGAGCATCATATCCGTACAATGATCGGAAGGGTGTCATACCAATGGATGTGGAAAGTGTTGTTGTAGCAATGCTCTCCTAAATGTAGCCACTTGACCCATGTTCTCTGTTGTCCACCTACATAGTTCCTCAAATATCCTTCAACCCACTTGTTGACGATCTCGGTTTGCCCATCTGTTTGAGGGTGATAGCTGGTGCTGGGTGTCAGCTTTGTCCCCACCAACCTAAACAACTCTCTCCAGAATGTCCCAATGAACCGACTGTCCCTGTCACTGATGATGTTCCTCGACAACCCATGAAGTCTAAAGACCTCCCTGAAGAATAGCTTGACTACTTGAATTGTGTTGTTCTCTGTCGGTATGGCATAGAAGTGAGCAAACTTGGTTAACCTGTCGACCACTACATAGATACAGTCCTTACCCTGGACCTTGGGTAGGCCTGTGATGAAGTCCATTGATATACTTTCCCATTTCTGCTCTGGAATGGGGAGTGGCTGAAGTAGCCCTGCTGGAAGAGTATGCTCTGACTTGTTTTGTTGGCAAATCACACACTCACTGATGTGTCTCATAACGTCCTGTTTGAGGCCCTTCCATGAGAACCTCTCCCTGATCTGTCTGTAGGTTTTGAAAAACCCTTAATGGCCTGCTAGTGGTGAATCATGAACTGCTGTGAGGATCTTCTTCTCGAGCCCCGAATTTGGCACCAAGTAGACTCTGTCCTTGTAGAATATGACATCATCAATGACCCTATACCTGTCATCCTATATTTGCCCATCCATAACCTCACAAGCGAATTTGTTCTTGGAATATTCCACTAACAAATGGGATTTCCATTCTGTTGAAATCTCCATCAAAGAACATGTCGCAGGTCTCCTCGATAGTGCATTGGCCACAATGTTCTTCTTCCCCTTGACATACTCTATGTCGAAGTCGAATGCTTGTACCTTCGTCACCCATTTCTGTTGGCGCTCACTGAGGTCCTTCTGCTCAAGGAAATACTTCAAGCTGCCGTGATCTGTCTTGACCACGAATTTGTTGCCCACCAAATATTGTCTGAATTTGGTCAAGGCATGCATGATTGCCAACATTTCCTTGTCATAAATGGAGTACAACCTCTCAGGCTGACTGAGCTTCCTGCTCTCGAATACAATGGGGTGTCCTCCCTGCATCAAAACTGCCCTGATACCCTCGCTGGATGCGTCACACTCTAATACAAATGGCAAGGTGAAGTCTGGTAATGCTAACACTAGACAAGTGCCCATGACTTCCTTCATGTGATCAAAGGCTTTCTGTGACTCGGTCCAGATGAAAGCCCCATGCTTGGTAAGATCCGTCAGTGGTGCTCCAAGCTGAGAAAAACCCCAGACAAACTACCTGTAAGAACTGCACAGCCCGAAGAAACTTCTCAACTCTGTCACATTCCTGGGCATTGTCCAATCCAGAATGGCCCTAATCTTCTCCTGGTGCACCTGTACCCCTTGTGCATTGATGATGTGGCCTAGTAAAGTAGCTCTGTCATACCAAACTCACACTTGGACTCTTTGGCGTATAATGACCGTGCCTCCATGATGCTCAATACCTCATCCAGGTGCCTCATATGCTCCTTCCATGTCTTGTTGTAGACCAAGATGTCGTCGAAGAAAAACCAAGACTGATTTCCTCAACTGATCCCTGAATGTGGTTCATGCAAGACTGGAATGTAGCTGGTGCATTGGTTAGCCCAAATGGCATAACCAGGAACTCAAAATGTCCAAAGTGACATTGAAATGTCGTCTTCTCTATGTCCTACTCTCGGATGCTGATCTGATGATACCTAGAGTGTAGATCAATCTTTGAGAAGAAAACTGCCCCATGCAGTTCATCCATCAACTCGTCAATGCGCGGGATAAGATACCGGTTCTTGATGGTTTTCTTGTTCAAGGCCCAATAATCAATGCACATCCTCATGGTGCCATCCTTCTTCAGAACTAAGACAACTGAAGAGGTGAATGGGCTGCTGCTTGGTCTGATGTGTCCCATCGCTAGCAATTCCTTGATTGTTTTTTCTATCTCATCCTTGAACCTCCTAGGATGATGATAGGGGGGTGTGATCATAGGTTTGGCTCCCTCCAACTCAATGGTGTGCTCAAACCCCCTGGCAGGTGGTCTCCCTGGTGGAATCGACCCAAAAACCTGCCGATGTCGTCCCAACAAATTCCTAATCTCTGTATGATACTGTTGTCGACCCTTTGAATCCTTCTGCGTAGTGATCAAGCACTCTGCGACATATGCTACCTCCCCATGTCTGAATATCTTCTCCATCCTCTTGGCCGAAACTGTCTTGCGTGCTCTTGTCGACATACCTCTCAGAACAACCTTCTTCCCGTCACTGTCTCTGAACCCCATCTCCAAGGTTTGGTAATTGGTGGTGATTTTTCCCAAGGTGATCATCCACTGGACTCCCAACACCACACCTGTGTCAGATAGGTCAACCACATAAAATGTGTCTCTCACTGTGTAGTTGCCTAACTTTATCTCCAAGTTCGGAACTCTGTCTAGACACTCCACTGTTTGGCCATCTGCTACTGCAACATCAAACCCCTCAGTCTAAAGTGCCCGTATCGATACCAATGAAGCGTCAATGAAGTTGTGGGTGGCCCCATCATCTATCAGGGCGATTTCCCGTTGCGCCTGAATAGTCCCTCTGATCCGGAGGGTATCATACTTGGGAACACCAGAAAGGGTCGCTATGACTCCTCCCTTTGTTGGTTTTCGTCTGTTAGCCTGCTCAGGAGGCTGCTGAACTACCGGTGGGTGGGCTCCTGTCAGTGTCGGTGGTCTACGGGGGGGCTGCTCCTCTGCCTGTGCTGACTCCTCCTCTGAGCTAGTGGATCCACTGTCCTGCTCCTCCTCCCCACTGTCCACACTGTCTGCTTCCACCTCAATATAATGAATCTCTCCCTTGCCCATGCACGTGTGCCCTGGGACCCAAGGGTCTTTGCAGTTGAAGCAAAGCTTCTTCCTCATAAGCTCTCGCCTCGTCTCATTGTCCAACTTCTCTCTGGAATGGTTTCCTGTCTCCATCCTTCTGTGGTACGAAGGGTTTGGAAAAGGGTTTAGTCTTTGGCACTGAGTCTGCCAAATCTTGAGTGCGTAGGATGGCATCTTGCAAGGTGTGAGGCCTGTATGCCTTCACCCATCCTCTCAAAGGCTCCGTGAGTCCCTCTGTGAATAACATGATCAACCTGGGCTCTGATATATCTATCACTGCCATTGCTACCCGTTGAAACTCTATGATGAATGCCTCTGCTGTGCCAGTTTGTCTCAACTGGGCCAGATCCCTGAAGTGGATCTCGAGATCCCTCCTGTCAAACCTGTCCATGACTCTCTATGTGAACTCCTTGTAGGAGGTGATGCGACTGTGATCCAACGTCACCAGTCCATGATGCCACCACTCGTGTGCCTTACCCTCCAAGTGTAGGGTAGCGAAACTGATGGCCTCTGTCTCGGTCATCTGGTTGAGCTTGCAGTATGTGTCTAGCTTTTGTACCCAAGCTTTGGCGGTACATTTGGATGATCCATCAAAAGAAGGTATGGTGAGTTTACCAACTTTCCGGATGAAATCAATATTATGCCCCTGCTGTTGCTGTTGTCCTCTCTGTGGCTCTCTGGGGCAGTTCCTGAGTCTGAGTCCACAATACTTGACCAGGGTCATGTCCTGATGGAAGTCACGGCCCAATGCTGCATACTCCCTCCTATACTCTGCAATGTCCTTCGCCTGAGTGGGTGGCCTCTGTGCTATCGGCTGCTGTGTTGCTACTGGAGGTGCCCTCTGGAAACTGGGGAACAATGGCCTGGGAATCCTACTCGAAGAGGTGTATGTGCAAGTAGGAGACTCAAGGTCTACTGCCTGCCCCTGAGTTCTCCTATGTTGCATGTGGGGCTTGTGTGCCCGGGGTGCCCACTATGGCCAGTCTATCGACCATCTGCGCCAAGGACTGAGTCATGGCCTGCTGAATGAATACCAGATTGTTGAGTACCTGCATGAAGGATGCTTCTGGGTCCATGGGGGCCTTACCACTGCCCTCTGATCTATCATATCTGTCTCCTAACATCCTCTCCGCCTCACGCTCAACCTCTCTCTCTGCTCTTCTCTCTGCTTCCCTATGTGCCTCTTCCTCTTCCTCTGAGCTAGGAGGAAAAGGGGGAAAATCAGATCTAGGTCTTCCCTCCTTGTGTTTGTTGTAAGTGACATATTTGTCACCTACATGCTCACGACCCCCTGGGTCCTCTGCTGCAGTCATCGTCTTTAGTCACAGGCCGACAAGACTAAAGCTCTGATACCACTGTAATGTTCCTGACTTGGCTAGTCTAGGAAAACTCAGATAATTTGATGTATCTACTGTAGATAATTCATTGTTACAACATATAAATGACTATATAGATGATAAATGAGACAAAAGACTACAAATCTTATATTATGACATCTCTGTGAGTACAATGCCGAATGCGGCTGAATAAAAATGAATCACTCGGCTAGATCAAATGACAAAAGGATCTTAGCCGGAATACAATAAGCAAACTAAATGATAATACCCGATAATAGATGAGCACTACGGGATCAATGGATGAGCTGGAAGTATGGCAACTCGCATGGCAACTGCTGATTGTTCGGAAAGTTCGCCCTGGTGGCTAAACCTCTTGGAATGGCCTGGAAACTGTCCCAAATGGTGCGTCCTGCTCTAGCTCTCAGTCCTGGTGACTGATCGACCCCTTTGCTGGTGTGTCTAGATTCCGGATGGATCCCCTTGGGGGAATGCACCCTTCTCTCACTGGAAAACTATGCCCTAGTGATTCCACCGTCAGAATCGGCTGAGATGTGTCTCAAAATGATCGCCTTGGCCTACTGTGAAATGGGTCGGAAGGGTTTCCTTGGATCTGATTTGATGATCTCTCGGGAACCCCGAATGTGTCCGCCCAAAGTGCCAGACTCCCAAGTCTGGAAAATGCGCCCCAGATGATTCCTCCGTCGAAATCCGACGAGGAACTAGGCAAAAGATGTGCCTTGCCTTCCTCTCAACTAGGTCGGAGGGAAATCTTTGAACTCTCCCTGGATGGGACAAGTCGATCCACTAAACCTCCTAAGAAGCTGCGCCCTCAACCTGAATAAGTGCGCCCTTTTTGTTGGAACCTGGGTAACTGCTGCTAAAGAATGATGGAAGACCTGGATGATCTTTCCGGTGACTAGGGCGTGTCTCTCAACACCGAAATCAGTCAACTGGTGTCTTCCTCCTGGAATCCACTGAACTATCTCTCCTGAGATGCGCCTCTCTCTTCAATGACAAGTCAAAATCTACATAATGATGAATTAGGTCGCTGACCTTTCTCTTATAGCTTCCCGAAACCCTAATTCGCTACTGACCTCTAATTTTAGGTCATCTGTTTTATTTTTAGCTCAAATTGGCTTAAAAGCGCTTTTAACCACTTTTAGCTCAATTTCACTTTTCGAACATAACACCTTTGACTGGAGTGACCTCTAGTAACCCTCTTTGGAGCTCCTATTTGGAAAGGGACATTACACAAAGCATCTGGTAGGTTCATTCAAGGCTTTTATCTTTTACCCAACATCAATCCCTCCGGGCCTTCAACCCCTTCTTCCCATAAAATGAGGGACAACCCCTTCTTGGGTCAATACACCCTAAAATCCCAATAGATAAGGAAATGGAGGGGAACAATGATGGAAAGTGGTAAGTATGGTCAGGAACGGTACGATGGCTCTTTAAGGGAGTTCCTAGTAGCAAACCCATCCCCAATGAAGACCACTTACTAGGGCACATTGTCAACCACCAAGGTGAAGCAGGGCAAAAGGCATAATGTCCAAGCATATATCATGAAATCTAGAGCAATCTAAAATACAACATACTCAAATGGCTTAAGTATTGAAACGATGCTCACTGTAATACTGACTTGTACCTCATGGAGCAAGGCCCACTGCCTTCCAAAAGCCAACTGATGTGGTGGATGCCATTTGGAAATCTGTGACCATCTATGGTGGTGATAGGGCTCTCCAACTATGCAAAAGGGTACTGCTGGTCATGTAGTCTCTCGACACTCCATATCTGCAACCTGAGGGCCTCGAGACATAGTCTCCTTAGTTATCCACAAAATGGGGATAACAGACCCTCTCCAAACCTAACTTGTCAAATCGCATAACGTCTTTGAGCATTTGTTTGAGGTTAAGGGGGGTTTGATGCACATGTTCGGGTAATTTAATTATTAGATGTGATTTACATGCTATGATCCTTGTGACTTATGAACCCTTGGAGGGCGTACTTGTTGTCTCTGCAGGACCTTGCTCGGTGGACAGGTACAGATGAGGGATTGATTAGCCCGGACTTTCATGGGGGCTCAAAGCCCACAGATGGACACTGAAACCCCAACCAGGGGGTAAGAAGAGACTAAAGGCTTGCAGCAGACGAAGAAAGGATGTTGCCTTTGGGGGCACTGTGGAAGGCCCAGACCTAGGTTTGATGCTCTTCCCACTTGAACATTGGCCTTGGGAGGCCTTCAACTTCACCCTAGTAGCCACATGATGTTACCCAGGGATAGTGTTTGACATGGAGAGATGTTGGGCTGCAGTTGTGGCACATGTGGCATGGAGGAGGGCCTTTTGGAGGCCCAAAATTTTGCTAGATGACCTCAATGTATCATGGAGGAGGCCTAACGTTACCCTAGGAAGGATGACATCCCCTCTTTAGGGTTTTAATTTTGAAAATTGATTTAATTTTGAATTTTTAGAGCAAACTGACATGTAGGCTCTGTTTTATGAAAAGACATAATTGTTGGATTAATTAGCTAGGATTTCCCATATAAATATGGTTGGCTAAGTTCATTTTTTCATCATAACTCATCACACACAAGTGGTGGACTGAGATTGTTTCCCTCATTAAGAGTCATTGGCTGAAATAACTAGTGCACATCTCTTGGGAGAGCTTTATGGTGGTGTATTTTGGCATTTTTCATGGTGGAATGGTCTTCAACTAGGGTTTGACTTGATTATTCTTGGTGAAGTAAGTAGAAAATCTGAATTTTATTTATGTAATGGATGTTTGTGGTAAAATTTACTTGTTTCATGTCTAAGATTATGAAATTGCTTGTTTAAACCCTAGGGGAGAAACAACAAATGCTTCTTTCTCCCTACAACTCTTCTACTAGCTTGATCTTGCCAATTATACATTTTTTTGGAGTGATTATTAGAGCCCTAAAGTGCTAGCTCTTTAGCAACCTCACTCTAATCACCAATTGCTTTTCTTTCAAAAAACTAAGGAAGGAAGGTACGCCAGGGCCTAGAAGTGCCTACTCTCTAGCAATACCTCCCTTAAAGACTTAGATGCTTGAGGCCTTGAAGTGCCAACACCTCTTGCATCTACTTCTTCCCTTAGATGAGTATTATCATTATTTTATTTCCCAAGTGATATTGTTACTATTATTGACTCCATAAAACCCTAAAGGCATTGATTTCTATACTCTTGTGGATGAATGGATCAAAACAAACTTTCAAACTATCTTCTTAAAACTCTCACTAACACTAACAGCCATATTGCTGCTACAGCCTTTATTTTACAGTGCTAACAAACACACTAACCTAAAAAACTAGCCAGAAATTTGCGCTAGCCTAGGTGCTACCACCCAAGGCACTAATCTTCCCTTTGGAATCATTCCAAGTGCAAAATTCTGAAGGTTGTTGAAGGCTGTTGTAATTGCTGTTACAGCCATCATTGCAGCCCCTTAACAGCCCTTAAACTGTCCATAAAACCACCCAGCACTTGTACTAGGCAAACTACTGTCATTATATGCTAAAGTGTTTGGTTAATTGCCTAATTTAAGTACTTCTCTGAAGTGGTTTTGCTGTTGTCATCATCCCTTAGTTTACTGCTGTACAAGTGTTTTGACAGCCCATTAAAGTCACTTGTTGACTTGTTTTAAATCCTGAAATTGTAAGTGACAAAGTGCTATCAAATTGCAAAAGTCTTTATATCATTCTTGTCATTATAACTTGCAATTCTCGGACATATTGCTGCTGCTATACATTTATCTTTTCATTCATAAGAATGTTTTGGTAGCATATCTTCCAGTTTGAAGTCATTAATTTGAAACATTGATATCATTGGTTATTACTAATGTTTCATGTTTCATTGGTAAGGGGCAGGTACCATTCATCTTGAATTTCTCCTTAACCCCAAACAATACCACGTGACTTCCCTGGAAAAAATTTAGCTAGTCTAGGCTAACTTTTCTCACAAACTTTTCCTCACTTATCACCTTTTTCACTTTCCATGCATTGGTTTCTCAAAATTCCCCCTAAATTGCTTTTGAACGCCAATTTCCTAAAATTTAGGAGAATCCCTAAAAAATAGGTCGAAAATGCTTTTGTGGCTAACTCACTCATTACTTGGCCAAATTTAGCGTTTGAGCATGTGTTGGATTTCTAATTTTGTCCTCCATGCATCTTTGCCATTATTAAGCACCCAAAAGCATTGATTTATCCTCATTCTCTCCCTCTACTTCTTCAAGTGTGCCCTCTTCCTTCTCCTCTCTTCTACCATGTGTGGCGCATTAAAGAGAGTGACACCCACTCTTTCTCTTTTCATGTGACCTCCAACTCACTTTCATTCCTATTCTTAACCCCTCCAATCCACGTATACATTTATTCTAAGCCTCCTCTCTCAAGCGTGGGTTTATTTTTGGTTTCCTCATATTGCAAGTGTGCCTTCCCTTGAAATTGGTGCACATCTCCTTTCTTATGCGCATGCTAGTCCTCACACTCACTCTCCTATCCTATAAGCATGCGCTTGGTTTGTATTTCACTCCACTTCTTTCCTATTCCTCTTACATTCCTCTCCTATTTCCCTCTCTCCTATGTGCATCCTCTCAAAAGCTATGTGCATCTCCTCCTCTTGCCATGCATGTAACCCCCCACATGTGGATTTACCTTACCTTTTCTCTCTAGTTTACTCCATGCGCATGCGTCTTCATCCCTCACGTAGCTTTTCTTATCCGTGCGCATGTTTTCTTTTCTCCCTCATGCATACATACTCCTATACTTTCCTCCTATAGCCCCCTATGCGCCATGGTTACCTCTTCTTGTGGATGTGTTCCCTTGGATCTATATATTGGATGGTCGGCATGAGTTAGTGTCGGATTTTTGTGGCAGCAACACATTCTTTCTATTCTCTCTCTCTTCTCTCGTATTCTATAGGCTAGCTACTTTCTCTTGAGCAAGGGTGATCATTGTACCGGTTGTGGACATCATAATTGTGG
>ML853325.1:17365-29698 GCA_009831015.1 Picea engelmannii | reverse complement strand
ATCATACCAAGGGTTGGTCGTTCTATTATTCTTTTTATAGGACACCTCGAAAGAGAACTTGTTAATAGAAGTGGAAAGGGTAGTTGTAAAATTATGATAGAGTTCTTCAATGTTGTCCTTATAAGTTAGGATATTTAATTTACAATTTAAATCCTTTAAGAAAATGTCAACTTTACTTTTGTCAAAGAGCAAATTCCTTTGATTATCCAAATTCTCTTCAATGGCACTCTTATGCATGGAAAAATTTAGAGTTAGGGTTAAAGGTTTATGATCAGAGTCAGGCTCATGGTAATTTAAAAGGTCAAAAGTTGTTATTTGTTTGGAAACCGGGATATTAGATATCACATAATCTATACCACTACTACCTAGCCCATGAATACAAGTCATATGGTTGGAGTTTGGCCACTTCATTACTCCATTGCAAATTATTAGGTCTTGAGAGCTACAGAGCTTGACCAACTCAGTACCAAACAAATTCTCAATTAGGTCTTTAGAGCTTCTTTTGTAGCTATTAGATAAAACAAGGTCCTCATCTAGCCATAAAGGATTATGGTTGGAATCGATAGTTAAAGGAGTAGCTTGTTTAGTTGCAGTCGTAGCATTAAAGTCTACTAGCAAGAGGATATTACCTTCATTTTTCAAACTATAAATATCTTGTTCTAAATTATTATAGGGACAATTATTATCTAGATTATTCTTCTTTTAAAAAGTAGAATTAATAAGTGCAAAACAACAAGTTGCTATATACATCTTCTTAGCATTGGTGTCTGAAATTTCTATCCAAATGTACTGATTGAGAGGGTTAATCTTATGAAGTTGAATGTGAGGAGAAATGTTCTTTCTAATATAACAAGCTATGCCTCCTATCCCTCTACAGTGGGATTTTTTGTTCCATGCTGACCACAAGACAAATCCTTCTATGTTAGGGACCTTAGACTCCTCATGCTCCCAAGTTTCAACTCGACAAATAATATCAATATCACTCGAGATCCAACTTATCATAGGACCTTTTCGCCATGGAAAGCCACGATAGTTCCAAAAAGGGATCCCAAGTGTTCCAAATTCCTATTTATTATTATCCTTATGGTCTTTATCCCCAACAATAGCTTTTCGATTTCTAATTATTTCCCATTTTCCTTCTTTCTTGGCTTCTTTTACCTTTTGAACTTCCTTCCTTAATTCAGCTTGGTCTTTGGGAATGAGGTCTTCATTTATAAATATTCCTGACCCTTTTAAGCTCAAATATTTACTAAGTATGCTATATTTATGGTCATTACAACTTAATTTGACACATATCAACCTATCTTTGTGATCAATTATTTTTCCTAACCTCTTTGCTTCTATGAGGTAAGTTGTATCAATTTGTGATTTATTATTTATTCTTCTTTTACTATTGCTAGTGTATCCTCCTCTTGTTGTTCTTTTATACAAAAATTTATGAGGTTCAAGGCTCTTTTGTTACGCTCATGGCCCAGTTCGATTAGCTTATTCATTTCCTCTTTGATGGGTTTGATATCCAATTTGTTTTCCATATTACTGAGGGTCAAATTGTTGGTTATTTTTTCTTCTACCTCTTTAATCCTATCTCTCAAGTTGTGTTTTTCTTCAACCCCTCCTTCTTGGGTTGATTGTTTATGTTTTTGCATTTCTTGAATTCTATCCTTCATTGTATGAAATTCACTCTTGAACCCTAAGAATCTATCCTCTATTTGAGTTTGAATGGTATCTTTAATTTTTTTTTATCAATCATTGCCTTTAGCTCTATTTGGAGTTTTACCTCTCTTTCTTCACTCATTTTTTCTAATGATTCTAACTCTATTTGGATTTTGGCATCTCTCTCTTCTCTCCTTTTGTCTACTGATTCCATATACTCGTAAAGGATCTCTAGGGTGATTTTGGGGGGCCTCCCCCTGTTAGGCTGAGTTTTTGGAATAGGTGGTGGAGTGCTCATATTGAAAAGAAGAGAAAAAAAATTGTAACAATTATTAGTTTGGATTGACTTTAAAAATTGTTTTTATTTTAATTGATAATAATGATATTAATTATTATCTCTCAAATCAACTTTTACTTATGAAACTTAAAATAATAAATAAATAAAATATATTTAAATCTCTTTAATAAATTATGAATATATTTTAAATTAAAATTGAATCAAAGTAAAAACTGACTCACCTCATTTCACATGTCCAATTTCTCAACCGGTTGAAGAAGCCAAAAATAAGCACAGAAGAAACTGAGAGAAACTACAGAGATTATTCTGGGAAAAAAAAGTACAAACCAAAGAAAAGTATTATTCTCGTTCAAAGCAACAAATATACAATGTTGGAAATAAAATAACTCCTTCAAAACAAGAGAAAAATATTATTCTTGTTCAAAATCACAGAGATATAATTTCAAAACTGCAAAAAAGTATCATTCCTGCATAAATAACCAAAAACATTATACATAATATCTATAAAAACATTACCAACCCACTAACATAAATAACCAAAAAAAATTAAACAATAAGTAGAGAGTCTTGCATTTGATTGATTGTTATTCAATTAGTTGGACCCCTTCACTTGCAATTGCAAATGAAGCCCTTAGCACCTTTTCTTTCTTGATGACTAATTAATTAATTTGTTGGGGATTTGAAGTTATACATTAAAAAGAATTAAACAATAAGTAGAGAGTCTTGCATTTGATTGATTGTTATTCAATTAGTTGGACCCCTTCACTTGCAATTGCAAATGAAGCCTTTAGCACCTTTTTCTTTCTTGATGACTAATTAATTAATTTGTTGGGGATTTGAAGTTATACATTAAATTTACATGTGAATGTTAATGTCAATATAATATATTTTTTTTCTTTTAAAAAAAATGTTTAATATTTATATATTAAAAATAATTGGTAGTTGATATTGGGTTAAAATTAATGTAAATCTATTTTAAATTAAAATATATTAAATATTAAAGAGATCAAATTTTTTGAAATATATATTTTTTGTATTTTAATAAATATAATTAAATGATAAAAATATTACACCTTAATAAATTTGATCTCTTAAACTTAATCAATCTAAATTTAAAACAAAATATACTTATTTTTAGATTTTATCTATACATATACTCATTTTTAAATTTTATCTATACATGCATGTACGACAACATTTATTTTCATACTGAATTATAAACAGATAACATATGGAAAAGAAAAAAAAAACATGTCATTAAAACCATCGTAAAATTCCACTCATTACAACATAGTAATAATAATCACTCTACTTAAAATCACTTAAAAAAATCGCATTTAAAATTAATTATGAGAAACATTAAAGAAAAATGAAGATGAAAAGATATAACTAGATAAAGAGTTTATATAAATGTGAAAGGGAAAACAATTTAAAGTTATAATTGAAGTAATAATTTATAATAGAAATTGTTTGCCATCAAATAGTTTTACCAAAACATATTTTTGGACATAGTTGTGTTGAAAGGCGTTTTCTACAATTTAATATGAGGGAGGTGTGTAATTTCTCCTATGTTAAACATGGAGTTGACAAATGACATTTAAAAATAATAATTTTATATCAACTTTATTTATATACAGAGAAAAATAATAATTGAAAAAAAATATATATATTTTGTCCATAGGTGCTCTTTACTTCCTCATACGAGGGATAATTCTTAATACGAAGTTGACACATGGCATTCAAAAAATAATTAATAACCAAAAAAACATTTCAATACCAACTATGTGTGTGTGTGTGTGTAAAGTTTGAGAAAATTTAGATAATAGTTAAGGCGAGTGGTGAACAGAAGGATGCTTTGTTAGGGTTTTGATGAAAAACAAGAACTAGGGTAGCTGCAAACTCCAGATCGTTGTTAAAGTATATGTTGTCAATACTTCGAGTGCACTGACCTGGTTGATGCCATGACACCTACGAGTGAGGGGGCGTGAGCCCCATCCTACAAAAATGTGGTTTCAAACAAATCGGGTGATGCAGGTGGGTTGAGGCATGCCTTTGAACAATTGTCATAATAAAATATTCACGCCTCCAGTGCAGAATCAAGCAAAGGAAAGACATTGGAGATCGACCTAGAACCATCCCATCCAAAGGTGGTTCGAGCCTAGGAGCCAAGAAAATGACTTCCGTAGGCTCCAATAGCACCAAGGTATGTGATCAAATCAAAGAGGGTGGGAGAACACACCCAATATATGAAAGAACATGTGCTCATTGGTAAATTTCTAGGTCTGTGACCCTCTGAGAGAGACCTAGTTAAATGGATCAAATCTTGGTGGAATCCTAAAGGCCATTTTGATTTGCAGTTGGTTTCCAAGGGTTTCTTCACAACGATCTTCCACAATCTGGAAGAGAAGGACTAGGTCTTTGAAAATGGCCCTTACTTTTTCAAATTGGTTGGGATCTATTTGAGGTATTGGAATGAATACTTATCCCAAAGAAAGAATATTTCACCCATGCTCATGTTTGGATCCTACTGCATTTTCTCCCACAAGAATTTTGGCTGGAGGAAATCCTTGTGGGAATAGGAAACACTCTTGGAATCTTTGTTAAAACTTCTAAGGCCACTAGACAACGTCGCTACACTTCATATGCATAGATCTGTGTATACATGAACATATCCAAACCCCTCCCAAGTTCCATATGCTTAGAACATCAAGATGAAGACTGGATCCAGACAATCGACTATGAGCATGTATCCCTTTCTAGTGTTGAAAATGACATGAGCACGACCACCTATTCAAGGATTGTCTACTCAATGCCCCTCAAAAGTCATAAGTTGCATCTGCAAATAAATCTAAGGACGACTTCACCCAGGTCCAAGGGAAAAAAAAAGAAAGGTCAGAAAAACCAATCTTTAATCAGGCCAAAGATCCTTCAATCAACAACTCATTCAAGATCCTAATCCAAATACCAGAGAATCAAGAGATGGAATGGGTCTCTCTACATTCCACTAGTGGGAAAGAGAGAGAGAAGGTGAAACCAATCCAAGATCCAGTCCTGGAGAAAATCATTTGTGCCCAAGATGTAATCCCTATAGGGGAGATCAAATCATCGAAGATGGAAGTGCCATGGAGATCAAATTAGACAAGAAATAACTAGCAGGGATCGATTTGGTAAGTCTCGAAGAAGCCTATCACAAACAAGAATTGATTTCTCTCCCTCTGGAACAACTCCGAAAAGTTCACAAGTTTTATCCTGATTCAACAATAGGCACAACCTATAGATCTGGTATGGGGCTGGGAATCCAAAAGGATCCTTTAAAGGACTCACGTAAGATGTCAAGAGAGGACAAAAAATGAGGTAGAAAATCCACCCAACAATTAATTCAAGATGTAGGAAGCTTCATGGTAAAATTGGGTCATTGATGTCATTGAAGAAAGCCCCGTAGCACAAAGGTTTGGGTAATGGACCCAATATTGTTTGATGTAAATATGACTCATTATTGTTTTTTCATGGTTGATAAGAAGTAAATATGGAGGAACTCCAAAGTGGTCCCCTTATGGTGAAATCCCTCACGGGAAGACGCTTTGCGGAGTAAGAGAACCCATGCTTAATTGTGTAATAATGAGATGAAGAACAATGAATTTGTCAGGGAAACTATCCTAGATGGATAGTGCTTGTCATTCCATTTCCGGTGGTATGTAGAACGTCACATAACTCCTTGTGGTTAGAGAGTTATGACCATGTGAAGTTGGAGAACCCAAGTTTGTTTGATGGATAACGGTATGATTTTTGCTATATTTGAAGGTCATAGTATTCTATATGGATAGTACATGTCATTCAATTTCTGGTGGTATTTGGAATTTCACATAACTCCTCATGGTTTGAGAGTTATGGCCTTACGAAGTTGGAGGACCCTCATATGTCATCTAGAAGCCCCAAAAGGTCAAAGTAGTCAAAGTGGTTTAAGAGATTTTAAAAGGTAAATAATAAATTGAAGTGATGAGTGTATTATAATTAAAAGTTAATACAAAATAAATTATTTCAATAATAAATTTAATGCACAAATTAGAAGTGGGTTAACCCTAAAATAAGGAAAGTGGGCCAAGTGACCTAGAAGATGTTTTTAAGGAAACTACTTGGAGAGTATAAATAAGAGGCAACACTCTCTAATTTTAATCACACTTGAGCATATTGAATATATATATGTGTCTAAGGTAACCAAGGATATCTAAGCCAAAATTATGAGGGAAGGTGAAGAAAAGAAGGTCGAAATGCAAGGAAGGATAAAAAAATTTGATGGTGCTTTCAAAACTATGTTATTTACATGTCATCTCACCATTTTCACTATAAAATTTTTTATATAATGATTCAGACCATGAAATTTCTATGTCATTGAGAAAACATATCCAATTATATGTGGTAAAAAATTCAGCTTGTGGGTCGTTATATTTTGGGAGTTACACTCCGTGGAAAATAGGGTTTGTGGCTAGTCATGAAACTAGTCAAAAACAGGTGTTTCGGGTAAAAATGTCATAACTTCTTCATAAAATATCCAAATTTAGTGAGACCAAATGTGTTGGTTAGGGTACAGGCTGTAGTATGTTTTGTAATATTTTCAGATCAATTAAACAAATATTCCGTGATGGGCACGCTCTACAAGGTCGCTCTCTAGAATAAGCCAGAATTCAGCAAGGTATGTCGTTTTTGCTATAACTCCTTTTATGAGAGATTCCAAGTAGTGAAACTTTGAGGAATTGTATAAAACACATTGAATAACATTGTGTATCAGTTTCAGATCTTTATACATTACAGGTACAAATTTATGATTACTTCAAGTTAGGGTTGTTGACTAATCCAAAACTAGGCATGTGAGAGTAAAGAAAAGTTTGATGAAAATGCTAGTCTCTTGTTGTTAAAGTTAAGGAAGGTTTGTAGGAATGTGATCATATACACCAGGTCTATTACAAAACTACAAATCATATTTGGATGATGAAATTGATGAGGGATTTTGGTTGAGGTACATGTTGAGTACATGGTTGAGACAAGTAGTTGATGAGTTGGCACATACATGAGGTGTATAGTTGATGATGTTGGTACATATTGATGAGTCATAGTTTATGAGTAGTTGACACATGATTGGTACATACTAAGAAAATGGTTGGATGCACTTGTTTATGGTACAGGTTGATTATAGGTTGTTTGGTACAGGTTGGTGCATGGTTGATGCACTTGTTTATGGTACAGTTTGAGGAATATGTTGATGCATGGTTCAGATTTATTGGTACAGGTTTACAGCGGTATATCTCACAGTGATAGTGTGACAGTGGTTCCATCATTCTACTTCTACTTCAGGGCGGTTGGACGGGGCAAGGACAGGTGGTTGTAGCCGGAGAACATAGGGGGTTGTAGCCTCCTTCTGGTTGTAGCCAGAGAATTGGGGAGTTGGAGCTTCCTTCAGGTTGTAGCCTGAGAAACTAGGGGGTTGGAGCCTCCTTCCAGTTGCAGCTAAAAAACAAAGGAAGTTGGTGCTTCCAATGAATGTAATTCATCAAGACATATAAGAAAAAGCATTCTGTGGTTTTCTACCGATTTGGGTTTCCACGTAAAACACTGGTGTACTGTGTATGTGTATGATTATTCATTTGTTCATTGTTTATTTACTTCGCAGTTATTGGATGATAATACTTCATTGATATAACACTTGGATTATATGGTTAAAAATGATTAAATTGTTCTATTACTGATTCACCCCCCTTCTCAATAATCCAACAATTGGTATCGGAGCCAGTTCCTTAAGGAAACAATTTAACCACTGGAAGGAGATCATGGATTATTCTGAGAATGGAGTACCAATGTTTAATGGTCATAATGGTTTTAAGTATGAGATGTGGAGAATAAGGACGGGAGTATTTTTACAGGCACAGATACATTATATTTGGATATCAGTTGTTACAGGATATGATAGTTCAAAAAGGGCAAAGACTGCAGCCAAGAAGGAATTGAGGAAAAATAACAAAATAGCAATGGATTTCATCTAGGAAGGATTACCTAATCCGGTAAGAGAAAAGGTTGGTAAATGTTCATCAACAAAAGAACTTTGGGATAAGTTACATGACATATATTCTTCACCCATCAAAGATTCAGAAAATGTCAAAGAGGATGCAGATACAAATCAAGAAGAATTATGTTCACCATGTCAAGAAGATTCAGAAGATGAAGAGTACATAATCACCAGAGGTATGTTGTTTTGTGTTAATTATGAAAAACGTGGACATCTTGAAATAGAATGCCATGAAGGAAATGAGACAGGAAAAATAATTGAAAAGGAAGACAATTATGAAGAAGAATTGATTAGTGCTTTAGATGAACTAAGAGAAGAAAACAATTCACTCAAGAAAGAATTGACGAAACAAAAGGAAAGTGTTCACATTTTTGAAGAATCCCAACATGTCATCGCAAACTTAATAACTCAGCTAGAAGAAGCCAGAAAGATCGAAGAAAATCTTGAATATCAAAAGAAGTGTTTGGAAACCAACATAGCATCACAGAAGGAAGAAGCAGAAATGAGAGAGAAGATATTGACAGATCATCTTAAGGAAATAAATAACGATCTAAAACAGCTTGAGGCCGAGTTTGGTCAACAATATAAAGGACTTGAAGAAGAAATAATCACATTAAAAATTCAGCTTGAAGAAGCGAAAAGAACATAAGAAGTTATGAAGTCTCAGATAATGAAGAAAGAAGAAGAGGTTGAGAAGTTTGAAGAAGAGGTTGTCACATTGAGAAGTAAAATCATCAAGCTCAACACGAACATTGAAGAGACAAAAACATCCACATCAGTTATAGAGAATGAAGAGAATCACTATAGGTTGCTATAAAAGAAGAATGAAGAAAATAGAAAGAGTTATGCAGAAGTAATCAAAGGAAGGAATCATGGTCAACCGGAATCTAAGAAAACTATTAAAGATACGTCTTCAAGGGGACCATCCATGTTCAAGACACAAAGAAGCTTCAATCATGATCATGATCAATCAAGACAAAAATTCAGAAGGACTATGCCACAAAGAAGATCATTCACTCCCAGGTATGCAAATTTATTTTATGGTCATTGTTTTTATTGTACTAACTTTGGACATAAGGTTGCATATTGCAGGGATTATAAAAGAAATGTTAAAGCAAGAAGTTCCTATGTGACCACACATAACATTGAGTGTTACAAATGTCATAACTATGGACACATAGCTAGTGATTGTAGAAGCATGATCGATACTTCCATGAAAGAGAATACTGATATCAAATATAAGAAAGTATGGATAAGAAAACAAGAAGAATAGGTGAACAAAGACCATGTACCAGAGATCGCAAGATTGGCAATAAAACGAGATGAAGAAAATTCTACAGAGAAAAAGAAAGATGTTAGATACAGAAAGTTTTGGAAAATAACTGAAAGAAAGGAAGGGAAAGTAAATAAGGAACAGGTTCAAGAGATTGTACTTTCAGGCATTGTAGTGAAAGATGAATCCACAGACATAAAGAAAGAAGTCAGAGCTCAGAGAGATAATGAATTTACCCATGAAGATGATGATAAATCTACCAATGAATATGATGATGAATACACATCAGATAATGAATTGTTCTAAGCCATCCGGCTTTGAGATTCCCAAGTAATATGAATATTAGACAAGGGAAGTCTATGCGATAGTTGTTACAAACCAAAGAACCATCCTTCGAGCATATTGCAGAGTTTGAGAAGACAGATTCAGAGCAATCAAATAGCAGAAGTATAGTTTGATAGTATAATGATAAATGGGTTAGCATTATGGACAATTTCCCAAGTAGATTCTTGGAAAGTATGAACAGAGATGGATTCGTAAGAACACTTAGCAGGTTTGAATAGATATATGATAGTGGACGAGAGCATGGATTCATAGATTGGTTCAAAGACAAAGGAACATTATTGTAATGGATGATAATTACACAAGAAATGACTCAAACAATGCTAATGGATTACAAATTGACAGATATTTTTCGGACACAGGTAGTGCATACATCAATTCACATTCAAAATAGAGTAATGCTAAGAAACAACATGGACAAAACTCCCTACGAGCTATGGAAAGGAATACCAACGAATGTGAAGCACTTTAGAGTTTTTGGAAGCAAATGCTACATCAAAAGAGAAGATGGTAGAATGGGAAAGTTTGTCTCTCGTGTGGACAAAGGAGTACTTGTTGGTTACTCAAGTACAAGGAAAGCATACATGTGTTACAATCTAAGATTGAACAAATTTGTGAAAAGCATCAACGTAACAATTGATGAAACAGGCAGACCAGAATCAAAGGAAGAAGAAAACAAATCAATGGAACAACTTTTCGAAGAAGAAGAAGTAGAAGATGAAGTAGAAGAGGAAGATGAAGAGAATCCAACAGAAACATAAGAGAAAGTTCAACAAGTATCTCCAAAGACACCTAGCAAACGAGTACAGAAGAATCATCATTCAGATTAGATTATTGGAAACAAAGATGCAAGAGTTGAGACTAGAAGAAAAATCCATTCACCATAACAAACACACCTAACACTTTTATCTACAATTGAACCAAACTGTTTTGAAGAAGCCAACAAGGATGAATTTTGGAATAAGGCCATGAATGAAGAATTGGATCAAATAGAGAAAAATGATACTTGGGAACTGGTTCCAAGACCAAAAAATAAGAATGTGATCGACACAAAATGGGTTTTCAGGAATAAATTAAATGAAGATGGACAAGTTACAAGGAACAAAGCTAGATTGGTATGTAAAGGATATGCACAGATTGAAGGAATTGACTTTGAAGAGACATTTGCCCCAGTTGTCAGAATGGAAGCAATCCGGTTGCTTTTATCCTATGCATGCTCCAAAAATGTTAAAGTATATCAGATAGATGTAAAATCAACTTTTCTGAATGGGGAACTTGAAGAAGAAGTCTACATTGAACAACCAGAAGGATTTAAATTGTCAGAGAATGCAGATTATGTGTGTAAATTAAAGAAGGCCTTGTATGGTCTAAAACAAGCTCCTAGAGCATGGTACTCTAGACTGGATAAGTATCTACAGCATGCAGGGTTCAGAAAAGGAAGTGCAGACACCAACCTCTACATCAAGGTAAGTCAAGGTAATATTTTATTAATTGAAGTTTATGTTGATGATTTTATTTTTGGTAGTGATGATGACAGGTTAAGCCAGAAATTTGCAAAAGACATGCAGAATGAATTTGAAATGTCATTAATTGGAGAACTATCCTTCTTTCTAGGACTTCAGATACGTCAAAGCAACCAAGGAATTTTTATTTTTCAAACCAAGTATATCAGAGAAATGCTAAAGAGGTTCGGAATGGAATATTGCAAACCAATTATCACTCCCATGCAAACCAGTTGTAAGTTGAGCAAAGATGATGATTTGAAGTCTACAGATCAGAGGCAATACAGGTCAATGATTGGAAGCCTACTATATGTGACAACATCTAGACCAGATGTAATGCAGGCAGTTGGATAGATGACACGATTTCAAGCAGCACCAAAGGAATCACATGTATTAGCAGTAAAGAGGATCTTCAGATATCTCAAAGTAACATAAGAGTTTAGATTATGGTATCCAAAAGGAAAATATCTATCACTTATTGCCTACACAGATGCAGATTAGGCAGGTTGTATTGATGACCAACGAATCACCAGTGGAGCAACGTTCTACTTAGGTGAGTGTTTGGTATCATGGCTAAGCAAGAAACAATTATCAGTATCTCTATCTACAATCGAGGCAGAGTATATTGCAGCAGCAACATGTTGTACATAGGTTCTTTGGATGAAACAAAATTTGACTAATATATAGGTTGAGTATGATGAGCCCATTCCAATATATTGTGATAATACAAGTGCCATCAATATCTCAAAAAACTCGGTGCTGCACTCCAAGACAAAGCACATTCCAATCAAGTATCACTTTCTACGGGAACAGGTTGCAGAAAAGAACATCAGAGTTGAGTATGTGGGAACAAAACAACAAGTGGCAGACATCTTTGCAAAACCACTTCCACGGGAAGCCTTTGAATATCTTCGCCAAAGACTTGGAGTTATTTCTACTCCAAGATGAATGCTTTTTGAATGTTTATCTTATATGTCTTAGATGTACACGAGGAAGCACCATAAGAGGATAGTTCGGTCAGGGGGAGCAACCCCATATGGAAAGATACCTTTGCCATTGATGACAAAGGGGGAGAGATTTATCAGATGCAGAGGACAGAGGCATGGTTCTAGGGGGAGCATGAGTGATATGATTTCAGTATTGCATCAGAGTGTTTCCATCAATGCCAAAGGGGGAGATTGTTGATTAAGGTTGGTTGTCATTGATG
>ML853325.1:0-15179 GCA_009831015.1 Picea engelmannii | reverse complement strand
GGGATTTTGGTTGAGGTACATGTTGAGTACATGGTTGAGACAAGTAGTTGATGAGTTGGCACATACATGAGGTGTATAGTTGATGATGTTGGTACATATTGATGAGTCATAATTGATGAGTAGTTGACACATGATTGGTACATGGTTGGATGCACTTGTTTATGGTACATGTTGATTACAGGTTGTTTGGTACATGTTGGTGCATGGTTGATGCACTTGTTTATGGTACAGGTTGATTATAGGTTGAGGTACAGGTTGATGCATGGTTGATGCATGGTTTAGATTTATTGGTATGGGTTTACAACGATATATCACATAGTGATAGTGTGACAGTGGTTCCATCATTCTACTTCTCCTTCAAGGCGGTTGGATGGGGCAAGGACATGCGGTTGTAGCTGGAGAACATAGGGGGTTGTAGCCTCCTTCTGGTTGTAGCCAGAGAATTGGGGAGTTGGAGATTCCTTCAGGTTGTAGCCTGAGAAACTAGGGGGTTGGAGCCTCCTTCCAGTTGCAGCTAGAAAACAAAGGAAGTTGGTGCTTCCAATGAATGTAATTCATCAAGACATATAAGAAAAATCATTATGTGGTTTTCTCCTAATTTGGGTTTCCACGTAAAACACTGGGGTACTGTGTATGTGTATGATTGTTCATTTGTTCATTACTTATTTACTATGCAGTTATTGGATGATAATGCTTCATTGATATAACACTTGGATTATATGGTTAAAAGGGATTAAATTTCTCTATTATTGATTCAACCTCCCTCTCAGTAATCCAACATTGATCATTGAGAGTTTCCACCCCATCGCCCCTCCATCTTACTCATGAAGATCATCTCATGGAACATTCGTGGCCTTAATGGAAGAAGCAAGCAAAGACTCCTTCAAAATCATATTATTGCAGAAAAACCAAATATTTTACTTCTTCAAGAAACTAAATGTGTAGGAATTGAAGTTGATTCCATCTTAGCCAAGTGTTGGAGACAATGTAATTATGTCAATTTTGATTCAAGAGGATCGACATGCAGCTTAGCCATCCTTTGGAAGCCGACAACAATCATCCTTGATAACTTCTTCACAATGAAATGGACCATTTCATCTCAATACATAGCCATCAATAGTGATAAGGAGGGGTTCATAACCAATGTATATGGGTTGCATATACTTTCGGAAAAAAACTCCTTTCTGAACAATCTAGAAGGCCTTCATGAAATCATTAAAGATCAAAGATGGATCCTAGGAGGGGATTTTGATATAATTATCTCAATTGAAGAGAAGTGAGGTGGTAATTGTTAGTTGGAAACAAATAACGAGGGTTTTAAGCACCTTATAGACACCCTGCATTTAGTAGATCTTGAGAATATCAACAGAGAATTCACCTGGTCTAATAGGAGATCGAGGTCCTAGTCGATCGTGAGCCACTTAGATCGGTTCCTCATCTCAGAACCCTTGATGTTGGATGGACTTCTCATGGAATACAATATTCTCTCAGTGGTTGGTTCATATCACTAACCCATTTAGCTATGGATAGACATTGCAAGAACTCCACACAACAAACCATTCAAATTTGAGAAATTATGGTTGACTCATCCCAACTTTCAGGAGAACGTTCAAAAATGGTGGGAAGTAAAAACCATCTCTTATGGAACGCTAATGTGTATATTTCGGCAGAAGCTGAAAAATTTCAAACAACATATAAAAGAATGGAACAAGCACACCTTTGGCAACATATTCCAAAAACAAAGAGACTTAGAGCAACGAATGAAGGAAATTCAATATAAAATCCTTTCTCAAGGGTGCTTGGATAAATTCAAAGAGGAAGAGGCATCGGTTAAGCAATAGTTGGAGGACAAGTATGCACAAAAAGAAATCCTCTAGAGACAAATCCAAAATTCAATGGCTCAAAGAGGGGGAAAAAATCTATTTTTTTTCACAGATCCATGATTCAACGAAGACACATTAATCAAATCACGAGGCTCAAGGATGATCAAGGACAACCCATCATGACTCACTCATACATAGAGCACGAATTGATAATATTCTACTAGGATCTTCTCATGGAACCATGCCCAAATAGATCCAAGGCCATTGCAAAAATCACTTAGCACATCCCCTCTATGGTCTCTGTAGAACATAATTCAACTCTCCTCAAGTCAATGACTCTAAAGGATTTTGATCAAGTTATCAAGGACATCCCAACTGGAAAGTCCCCAAGACCAAAAAGATTCACCACAAATTTATTTCATCATTGTTGGCATCTGGTTCGGGAGGAAGTATGGCAGTTGATCAAAGACTCATGCATCATTGACCATAGTGTGCTTCTAACGCTCAATGCTACCTTCCTCACTTTAATCCCCAAAGAGGAGTGGGTCTTGAACCCCAAGAAATTACATCCCATAACATTGTGCAACATCACCTACAAGCTCATTACAAAGGTAATTTATCTTCAACCGAATCCCTTCTTTCCTTTATTATCTCACATGAATAATCTGGTTATGTAGAGGGGTGTCAAATTATTGATAACATCATCCTTTCCCATGAGGTCATTTACTCCTTGAAATCATTCGATACTCCCTGTATGATTATCTCGCTCATGCCGGGTGTAATGTGGAATCGTCCAATACTCCCTGTATGATTATTCCTACAGGGAGTATCAAAGTATGTGGAATCATGTTGGGTGTAATGTGAAATCATCTGATACTCCCTATATGATTATCTTGCTCATGCAACATTCCACATTCCATATTGACCCTGTATGAAATCATTTGATACTTCGATACGTTCTCCAACACTTCATCTGTGAAAGGTGTAGGGAATGGATCATGTAGGTTTGCATCGTTCAACTTCCTCAAGTTGATGCATATCCTTATCCCTCCTTATTTTTTCTCTTGAACTACCATTGGGATTATCCATTCCGATTCTTCCATTGGTTCTATGATTCCAGCTTCGAGCATCCTGTCGATCTCAACTTTGACTTTTTGCTTATATATCGGGTTCAATCTGTATGGTCACTGTCTAATCGGTCTCGCTTCAGCTCTGAGTGGTATCTTCATTTCTCCTAGCTCTCCTGATATACCCTTCATCTCTTTAAATGTTGTGGGAAACAAGTCATTGTACTTGTGCAGTAACTCTGTTATGCTTTCTACTGTTTGCTCATCCCAGTAATCTCCAATGCTAGCCATTTTGGGATTCTCAACTATCCCAATGTTGACTTTCTTCACCTTGATCGGTGCAACAATGACTTCTGATTCTATAGGTGGGCCCTCCACTTCTCTTTCGCCTTCCGCTTCCTCGATCTGAATATTGCGCGGATCATCTTCATCTGGTGCTTCCTCCTACACATGGTAACATGACAATAGTCCTTTGACTGTCCATTTGTTTCGTTGTTGTTCTTCTGTTATGAGTCCAACTTCTAGTTCCTTGATGAATATCACCCCTCTTATGTGTTTAAGAGTTGCATCTATGCTGGGGTTCTCATGCTCGAATGAAAAAGTGACTGTAAAATTCTGTTGCAATACCGTCCAGGTCGCAGTTCCTTTGCGCACTTCCTGGTCTGTATACCAGTTTGTTGGTATGCCCTCTAGATTGTGTATGAAATGATGAGGCCATTCCTCTAGGGGTGTCATTTTCCACAACGTTATGCACTTCTCCAAGTGTTCCATTGGTTCCCCCTATCCATCATACTTCTGTTGCTTGTTGTTTTTTTGTTCTGTGCTAAACCTTATGTGCAGTAACCGCTTACATTGGTACCAATATGTGATTGTCTCTTTATGTGCGCCCCACCATCTTACAGGTGTGGCCTTGAGTGCTATATCAAGTGATAAGAGTCTCTAATTCTCTAAAGCTTCATCTTCGTACTGTGCCAAGAATACTTCTAGATCGCTTACTCCATGGAAACTGGGTCATTCCCTTATCTCTGTGCCTACCCATCTTACTGTGTTGTCTATTCGTGCACATCTTCTCGTGGAAACTTCATGTAGCCTTTGTTGCCAATTCTCTAAACCGGTATCTGAGTCTATCGCACATGAAGTAATGCTCCGCTAACTGAGTATCCCATCTACAGTTGGGTTCACGTAATCCTCATCGCACGCAGTTGTTTTGTACAACTGGATGATTTCCTCTAAGTCTAAGAAAGTGGGTTCTACAAACCTTTCCCTTTATGATGGGTCTAATGGTGTGATGACCTTGTATTCACTTGACTCAAATGTCATTTTTTGTGTCTTTAAATTGATTATGGCCTGGTTGTCAAAAACTCAATCCAAACCAAGCAACATTGGATATGGTGTTGTGTCGTCCACTATTTCAATAACTTCAAAGTTTTCTTTAGTGCGCACTCCATCCAGGTCTACTATCACTCCTTTTAGTCTACCAATTGGTAGGACTCTGTGTTGGTTTTTTAGTTTCAGTTGCATAGGTGAATATCCTAATGTGGGCTCTCCCATACATTGTCATGTCTTCTTTGGTAATACATTAACTTCAGATCCTAGATCCAGTATGATATCTCCCATGTTGAAATCTTCAATGTTGGCATTCAGTCTGAACTCCCTACTTGTTATTCTCCTTGTATGTAGGTGATTGACTGGTTTTTGTTCTAGTTTTCCTTCAGTCTCTATACTACATCTTTCTAATATGTTTTGCAATATTTTGACAAACGATGGATCATTCAATACTTTTACACATGATTACAAAAAACCTTTGATTGTACTTACTTGTCCCATGGGTGGCATTTCATTGGTATGATCCAACAATGGAGGCATCTTGTACTCTAGTGCTTCCTTGCTTTTCTGCGTAGTTGAAGTTGACACAATGTCGTCCTTCTGAAATTCTTTTCTGGTGTGCTTAAATATCTCCTTCTCATTTTGCGTGTCGAACTGGTTCCTTGGTTCGACATTATTCTTCACCCACTGGTGTTGTACTGGCTCTTGTTGGACTGCGTCATTACCTGTTTTAGCTCCTTTGCGGGTAAATATGTTGATGTTCCATCCTTCATCCCTCACTTCAACTGAAATCCACTGAACATTCTGGTTGTTCTGGTTCCTCTTTTCTTGGATATTTACTAATAGTGTCAGACATTCTTCTGTATCATGGTCCGATGCGCGACAATACATACAAGTTGCTGATGGAAGTGGACATTCCCTCGCATAATGTCTCGGTTGTTGACAATTGTGACATACCACTGGTCCTTTAGCTCTTCCAAAACCTCCTCTCGCTCTTCCTCCACCTCTGTATCCCGCTCAATCTCCTCTCGGCGCGTTATATTGAGGTGTCTGATTGTATTGCACGGTATTGTACTGAGGTTGTGTTGTGTTGTACTCTGGTTGCACGGTATTATATGGTTGTTGCGCAATATTATACTGCTACTGTGAAGTGTTGTATGGGGCTGGAACTTGGTTAAATTGTGGTGCAACTTTCTCAGTCATCATTTATGCCTGCACTCTATATGCACTTGATGTCCTCTCTCGCATCAAATCCATAGTTCTATAATCTTTGTCATCGTGGCCCACTGACTTGCAAAAGTTGCAATATGAACTCTTTGGGACTGTCTGGTATTTCTACATCATTGGGCAGTCATATGGATCGTGGCCCAGTTTCTTACAGATTTCACACCATAGTCCTCCTGTTGGTAATAGATTTGGCATTCCTGCTGCCATATACTGCGCGAATGTTGGACATTCGTTGTTGTGGTGTCCCTTCGTCCTACATGTAGTACACCAAACGACTTCTCATTTGTCCTTACTTTTATTCTGGTTTAGCTGGAACGTTAATTTATTCAAATCCTCCTTCAATTCTTCGATGGTTGGATCCGTCTGTTGATACTGGTTTTCTTCCAGTTGCAGGGCTGCCTGGAGAGCCTTTGCATGTGTATGGAAATTATATTGTCGCAATGGGTATTTTAAGTATGGTAGCAATGAATTGACGAACATGTGCCTATCTTGCATATCGGTCATGATATATTTCAACTTTCCCTTCAGTTACTTGAATCTTTGGTCAATCTCCCATACAGATTCTCCCGGTTTTTGTCTAATTTCGATCATCTCGTTCATGTACTGATCTTCTGAACTTGGCTTCTGGAACTCGTTTATCAACAATTTCTTGATGTCTGCAATTGTTCGAGTTGTCCCTGGTGGATTGTTTGTAGCTAAAATCATATCCCAATCCAGTGCATGATCCCTTAGTGTAATCTCTAGTTGTGTCAGTTTAGTATCTTCGTCTGTGATCTATTTTGCTTCCCAAATCTTCTCACAGATGAACAAATGTTTTTTCGGGTCCTCCGACGCTTCTCCTTTAAATTCGGGTAACCTGATGGTGGGATCATGTCCTGCCATTCTGAACGCTGAACTACTACCTCCACGCGGTGTAGATACTTGACTAGTGTTGCCTGAACTGGATCCTCCAGTTGTTGTTCCTTCTGTAGATGTACTTCTTGTTGTCTTTCTTCTCCCAAAATCCGGTTGTCTAAACGATGATGTTCTCTTTGGTGTATTAGTCGCACATGGGTTTATGGGTTCCACACTGACATTAATATGGATAGGATTGTTTCCTTCTCTTCCCATTCTTGGACCTCTTGTCTTCCTCTCATATGTTGTGCAAAGGATTTCCCCAATCTGCTCCACAACCCGAAAATCCTGTACCTCTTCCTCATCACTCACCAAGCCTTCCCTCGCAGCTGCGACTCTCTTCTTGGTATTCACCTTGTATTGGTAGGGTACTCCGCTACGCGTATTTCCAACTTTCTTCATGATCCACTTGATCTATTCGTCATCCATCATGATTGGGTCCAAGGGTTCCTCCTTCTTTCCCTTATCCTTTCCTCCTTCCATTTCTCCTATTTTTGTTAGTGCTTCGCCCCTTCCCCCATGCACGCAGGGAAGTTTAGCTGTCTGAATCCATTGTCATTACCCATTTACTATATAGAAATATATTAATAGAAGTGTACAACGATATAATATACCTTCCTCGAGGTCCGCGTAGAAACTCTTGCTCTGCTGCGCTGTACGACTTCACTGTATCTACTGCAAAATCTGTTATAAAGCCTACCACAATACTGTCGAGCCAAAACTCTACTACGTGGGTGAATTTGTTGTTCACCTGCTGTAACTGCTCAATCTGTATTGGAGTCCACTCTAACTGTCGGATCCGGTTCGTTGCGTTGTTATCCTTCAACCTTAGTATCCACTCCTGCAATAAGTGTGGAAAATCATAGAAAAATATTTCATCTAAATCAGTAAACAAGTATTTCTCAAGATATTTGTGGAGTGTTACTCTAGGGTTTCTGTTATCTTTCTGTGCAAAATCCATCTCTTTTTTCCTTAGCCAGCTTTCAATATCTTCTTTTGTGGGATTCCACGGTCTCAACATCCCCTTCTAGTGGCTCATTTTTTTCTTCTATGCTTTAATATTCTCTTGATCCACCTCTTGCATATCTTACGTATCTTTTAACAGATCTTCAACCTATCTCATATACTCAATCCTCTATTGTTCCTATCAACGACAATAGAACCATTTGTTGGTTATTCATATATCCTTTCTGAGTTTGTATCTTCATCTTGAGTGACCTAGGGTTCATGTATGTTCCGGGTTCCAACAAAGCCTCTAAAACTATTGGCCCTCCTGGTAAACCAGAAGGCAACACAACGCACAGGGTGCACCGTGTCGTCTCACCCGAGATAGTCTTAATGGGTGGTTGTAATACTCATGTTTTTTCAACCTAAGATTGAGTGGGGGATCTGAGAACTGTACGATGACAGTTCTATTATAGCTTATTAACGTAATACACTGTCATTCATGATTACGCGGGAAATGTAACAACTCATTCATTTAGCATATCACTAACTACTGAATACAATAAAGAAACACATGCATTCAATCACATAGCACAAGTTTTATCGTGGTTCACCCCCTCTTGGGCTATGTCCACAAAGATATGGCTCTTAGCTCTTTTATTATAGTAGTTATGAAACTCCAGCGCCGCACGCCCTACAACTCATCTCAGTTGGGTTGAGGTCTATTATGAAGTGGACTAGATTGCACCAGGCTCCTCAGCCTGTGATCTAACCCTCCTCAATCCTCTCTAGCTCAACATCTCACAAAATTAGGTCATACAACAAAATATTACATCGCATCCACTTCTTCGCATTCATCTCTCTCTATGAGACCTAGGTATCTATATTTATTTGTTTCTGGCTCGCCATCCATTACAATGTGTTTCAAAAATCCTAACCCTAACATATTTAGGTCTTCCATGCATGTGCACGTGCTACTCTTCCTTCCAGTTGTCGCTTCCCTCGTGCATGCCTTCTTTACCAAAATCGCCTTTCTTTTCGCTTTGGCCTACTTCCAACAACAACCCAAAAATTGGTGTTAAAAACCATTAAAAATATCCAAAGAAAATTCCTATGGCAAGGCACTAAGGAAGGGTGAAAATGGGCTCTTGTCAAGTGAGGGGATCTTTGCAAACTGAAACAAGTAGGTGGGCTTGGCCTAAGGGATCCCAACTGCTTAATCAGGTTATGGGAGCCAAAATATGGTGGAGGTGGCTCAAGAATCTAGGGGATATTTGGGCCCAGAAGTGGAGGCATAAATACATACCCACAATGGAAGAGGAGTAGCTTATTAGATAGAATGAACAAAAGAATGGCTCCTTGATCTGGAATGTGGCCTGGTAGAACCGTTCCATCATCCAGGAACATGTTTCTTGGGAAATTAGAGGAGGTTGAGACACCTTATTCTGGTCAGACTCCTAGGAACAAATGCCTCCCCTAAATCAACGAGACCAAATGAATGATTTTCAAGCAAGCATAAATCAAGAAAGACCCAAATGTGGAATGAAATACTAGAAATGTAATCCCCTTGCCTCCTTCTAGAGGGAATGGAAGACCACCCATACATACCTTAACATTCTTGAAGGAATTGACCTGGGACCTTAGCAAGATGAAGCAGTGCTTTGGAAAATCCGAATTAAGCAAGGCCCCGACATACTTTGATGGGGACACTCCACAAAAGGGACCTTCACCATCAAGGAATACTATGGCCTAAGGGATTCTTTTCACTTTCTTCCCAAGGATGATATCTGAAAAAATATTTGGAAAGAAAATATATGGCCCAAAGTAAGCACATTCCTATGGTTGGTGGCCCACAAACAAATCCTAACTTGGGATAACCTTAGAAAGAGAGGATTCATTGGACCCTCTATTTGTCTCTTATGTCTTCAACACGAGGAAACCTTGGAGCACTTGCTCAATCAATGCAATTACAACTCAAATATTTGGGATCAAGCGGCTCAAACTATGCGCACCTCAAACCGCCATAAGGACAACATTACTAACACTTTGGTCTGCTGGTGATTATCAGCTTATAAAAACTTTTTCTTAAACTGAATTTGGCAGCCTCTGCCGAGATTCATCTTGTGGCAAATATGGAGAGAAAGAAATCACATAATTTTTCACTCAACTTAGCTACCTTGGTAGAAAATCTAGCCCAAAATTCAAAATAACACTATGGAGACAATCAAACTCTCCAATTGTCTGACAAAATATTTATCATGTGATTCAAATGAGAGGCCCATCCTTCTCAAACAAGATCTCTTCCTAGCCTCGGCTCTTGACCTGCCTCCCAAATGCTCTTTCTCTACTAGCAGTCCTGATAAATGGAAACACCCTCCACTCGACTTCTTCATACTCAATTTCGATGGCGTGTCCAAGGGTAACCCAAGCCGAGTTGGTTTTGGAGCAATTTTTCAAGACGACCAAGGTCTTATTTGTCATATTCTTGATAGTAGTATGGGCCATAACTCAAATAATGTTGCAGAGCTTTGGGATCTTATTCACTGCATTCAAGTTGCCACTCAACTTGGATTTCATTAACTCATTGTGGAAGGAGACTCCCAGGTCATTTTGGCTATGTTTTACAAACTCATCAATGGCTCAGAGCCTGCAAAGATTTCCCCTAGATGGAGGCTCCTAAGCAATCTAGAATTTATGCAATCTCTTCTTCTTCCTCATCTATTCCTTATTCCCTCTCATATTCATTGAGAAGCCAATAAAGTCATGGATAAGGTTTCCAACATTAGAGTAAATGAAGGGAAGCTCGATTTAGATTGCAGTCATAATCAGAGCCCAAAGCACCCCATATTTCTAGAATGTATCAATTTTTTCATGCAGGAAGACTCTCCCTTGGATGGGGTGTCACGCGTGTCATCATGAAAATGTACCTGGAGAGAGGAATCACTGCCATCTGATGACTCGAGCTTCCATACAGGAGCATGGAGGGCGCCTCCCATTTCTTTCTAGGCCCAACTATAACCTACATTCTAAATTTGGAGCGTGAGAAGGTGATGATGCAAATGTTTTATGGTACTGCCGAGGGGACAAAAAATAACCGCAACTTCACTACAACAATTATGGCATTTAATTTGCATCATCGGACATGCTACCCTAAGGTGACCTCAACGCAGGTAGGTAGACAACTTCTTAATGTGTGATCAACCTTGATTTCCATTCCCATTTTGATCTGGATTATTTTGAGAATGAAATGAAGGCGGAGATATAATAAAGAAATACACAGAGATATTGCAAGAAACACAAAGATACAATAATACACAATTTCTATTCATGAAAGAAATGTACAAAAACTGTAAAAATACATAGTGAATGAATTCACTAGAATGGTGACAACTTATCTTTGAGAAGAGACATGACGACTACGCTCATTCACAATAAGATGTGTTTACAGTGAGGCTCCAAAGGCCTTTTTAACATAAAATATTAATGACAAAACTCTAAACATCCAAAACCCTAACCCTGAAAGATGAAGTGCCAAAAGGTTTGTGGGCCTCGATGGGGGTAGTTGATATGTCAACTTCCCGAGGGTGTAACTTTTGCATACGATCTCCGTTTGGGGTGCACGATAACTCGTTGGAAAGGTCTAGCTGAGAATAACACATTTCGACCAGGCCCAATCTAAATCTTTTCACTTGTGCCCAAAAACGTCAAAAAAATGTTGTTTAAGGCCTCAAAACGACCCCAGAAGTTTAGGACCCAAAAAACCATAGAAAAAATGCAAAGGTGAAAAACCATGTTTTGAGCCAGTCGAATAGGTGGGTGGCCACCGATATCCATCTGGATCACATTTAAAATTGCTAGCTTTGGTTAATGCAACTGTCGTCTCTCGTACCTTATGTTGTTGGCATTCTTGTTAGCTCAATGCTACACATTTGAGAACATGGGTGCTCTTGCAGGGGAAAGGGTTCTCATCGACGGACTGACATGCAACTTGGAGAATTGGTGCTTTCTACCAATGAGTCAAAGAGGGTGGTTGATGCTTTGATTCTTCAGAATGAAGTTGTGAGTGGAGAATTGACAATGCATGATGTTTCTTTGATATGGGGATGCAAGGTCGAATGGTATGAAGATGAAGTCGGGTCCATGGGTGACGCTACTCAGCTAGTCGCTACACTGTTGCTAATAAGTAGGATTTAGAGGGCCATTAATGAAGGTTCTGAAGGCATGAAAGTAGGTGGCCCACCCTCTAATTCCTTGAAGTTTCCGTCAGAGGACATGAGCCATGATGAATCTTTGAGAAATTTTTACTTGGAGGAAGACCACCTGAAGTTGCTCTTCGAGGTTCATAGTGAAGTGGCAGACTTGAAATTCAGAATCGAGCAATTGGACCACTGAATCTCTATGTTGTTGGCTTTGTGTGCCCACTCGACTCAACAACGACCTGCATCGAACTTGTCTGCCCAAGATGCAATTTACTTGAACATGCCAATTCCTTTGCCACTGAGTTGCATGACATATCCTCTAGACGAATACGTTTCTCGTTAAGTTTAACAATTGATCTATGCTCTATAGATAGTTTTTTCTTATAGACCTATAACTCGGGCTTTAAGTACTAGTGGTGTTTTGATGATGATACTTTATTATCGGTCCTGTATCCCTACAGATCATCTGCAGTTTTATTTTTTGACTCCATGGGGCTATCTAATTTCTGAACTGTGGTTGAGCTGGGTTGGTTCCCTCTCATGGAAACACGCTCAAGAAGGTTGTATGTTTACATTTATTGTTTTCTAGAAGGTAACACAATGTTTTCTTACTTACAAAAATAAAACAAAAAATCTAATTTTGAGGTCATCAAGAGTGTATGAGACCTCCTTGTTTGTGGGACAAGAGACTCCCTCTGCTCAACGATTTGACTACTAAAGTATAGAGAGGTGTACATACCCTACCCCTAAAGGAGGAAACACATGTTCAACAAATTTCTTATGGTTAAAAAAATTGAGTGATGTGTTATTCACTATGAGGGAGATGTGTAATTCCTTCCATCCTCAACATGGATTTAACACGTGGCATATTGAGAACATGTGTAGATCCATCTTAAGTGTGGATCTACCACTTGTTGAGAGAGATGGTTTGCACTTCTAGGATTTGATTGCTCTATGCATGGTGGCTAAAACATTTCAATGTTGTATTGCTTAGTATGAGGGGATATATAATTTCTGTCATGCTCAACCTGAAATTGACATATGACATATTAGGAAGCAGTGTAAATCCATCTTAACTCCCAATCTATCATCCATCTAAAGGGATCAAAATTTGAGAAAAAGATTTACACCTCCATAAATTTGATCCCTCTAGACATGATAAATTAAAAATTAAGATAAATTTACACTACTATATTGCTCAATAATACAATTTATATACTTAGTAAACTCAATACAAAACTAGAAAATTTCCAAACTTATTATGGAATGTCTCAAGAGTAAGCTCTCGAGCGTTGCCATAAGTGCCATTATTATGAGTAAACATGCTGTGACAACTATAACTCTGGAAATTCGATGACCATTCTTTGAAATAAAGAAATACCTTCCACAAATGATGGAGAAGAAAAACGAGGGTGAAGCTTTAGCGTACACATGGGTGGAACATATTATATGCTGTTTGACAATGGTGGATTGATGCTTTTGCTTCCATTCTCCTCTTGTCTTTCTCATTCTCCTTCGAACGCCACACTTTTCCTTTTCCTTTGAATTCATCTATTTCAAAAACAGCCACTTTTTCAGGCAGCCGTCCCCCTTCTTTTATATATATAATTTATCCATTATTTATATATTCATATAATTTCCTTTTTCTTTTCTTTTCACAGAAAGAATCAATGTCTAAACACTGAGGCGAGGTGGGAGAGAGCTGTAAGGAAGCAAAGTTAGTAAAGCAGGGCCGGCCATAAAGGCTATTGAATCCCTCGCAAGCCACGAATCAAATCTCTTTCCTCCAATTCGTCTGTCCGATCGTTAGTATAAAGAGTACATCATTCATCTTTCGGCGAAGATCGGCAATAATACTATCGATTGCTACCCCGCACCAACCGTTTCATGTTGGTTTTTGTAGAGGAGGAGGAGGAACAGGAGCAGGAGGATCCCTTAATGCTTACCGAGACTCGATCCAGCGTCGATTTTTATTTTTTTTGGCGAAAGACGCTCATAGGAGGATCATCATCCACTCTCAGGTCCGATCATCGAGATTCGTTGAGATTGTTTTTTGCATTTTGTAGCTGAGTTTGTGCCTGTACATCACGAGAAGATCAAGATTTTAGATTGCGGAAGATAGTTTGGAGCTGGCTGTGATCGATAACAGTAAAAACCATACACAATGGTGAGTGTTTCAATTTTAAGGTAACCATATATTATATATATATATATATATATATATATATATATATTACGTATAAAATGTTGGGCGTATTTAGGGAGATGCACGTTATGTACGTCATGAAATAAATATATAAAAACCCATGGAATGGTTGTTCCTTTAATAGTTGGAACTTGGTAGCACCTACTGATCTTGGGCGTGTGTTTATACGATCGTTGTTATATATATATATATATAGTTTGCGTTTGGGTTTGTCAAAATCGATCAGCATCATATATACTCCAGTTTGAACCGCCCAGTTTTTCAAGTTTCAACCTCGTAGTAACGCCTCGGGAATTGCGTTACAATTCAATCAGAAAATTAATTAATTTATACCAATATCTTTATTTTTCTTGTCTTGTAGCTGTCTGTCATTAAAGGACACGGCTTACGAGTTACTCGAAAAAAAACTGTAAACGTTTTCATCAAAATGCCTCTCTATTTACGGTACCCGTACATTCCCCTTGAGCCAGGCTGTACGCGCCTGGAGAGCTGCCCTGCCCTGCTATACCACATTCCATTTTATTTTAAACGGTATATACACAATGTAAGCAATGGAAATTTTTCATTTCCCAAACCAGTGCATAGCCGGATTCCGGTGAATCCCATTCCATACATCCGATAATACCGCGAGTACGTTTCTGGGGGCGATGAACTGAACAACGTCCGATCAACATGTTCGACTAATATTTCCCCGTCAGATCAAGATGGATGCTCAACTTCCAAATATGGGAGTTAATAGGTTGTGTGCTTCTCAAACCAAGCTCGCCCCTGGTTCATGGATTTGCTTTTGTCGGACAGACATATCCATATTACAATATCAATTTATCAACATGGAATGTTGGGTATGATAATTTCTGGAATAAAATTAATGGGCATCATCGAATAAGGAACTAAGGAACTCCGTTTGCTTATTTTGTTTTATGGATGCCAATCCAAGCCACAATACATGAATGAACGAATGGAGTGTTTCTTTAGCATCTCTGTGGTATAATAGATAACCTATGGGGATTCATAATAATCAATCCACTGCTGTTGGTACTGAGGCCTGAAATATGGCTGTCAACTTGTGTCCCAACCAGTATTTCCAATGCCAAATCGGCGAGTCAAATGTAAAATATACCCATCCTGCCAATATTCCCGTCATTTGTCGGTTATAACCCATCTCTTAAAGCTTGTTGGTTTGAGTGGACCTTAAGAAGAAAACAGAGCACTTATTTTTAAGGCGCAGAGCGAGCTCATTAGGGTTGTATTTCTTAATTTTAAGCTTAATAGTGTACTTACCTGCAGCCAATGCTGATTGGCTAACAAAGAACATCAGACTGTGACTGGGGCAAGCCATCAAAATCCAGGCATTTTATAAAAATCAATTTTGACTAAGCATAGAGTCTAGACCCTCCAAAAGTGGCATTTTAATTTTATGTATATATAACCTTTGTGCACTGCTTCAATTGCAACCTATTAAAATAATGCAATCTCCAATATTTGGCTATTA
>WSFP011380304.1:0-29699 GCA_009831015.1 Picea engelmannii | reverse complement strand
ATATTGAGATTGAGAAAAAGAACGAAATCTTACCTGTGTATCATAACCATCTGGTAGTTGACTGATGAAATTGTGAGCGCTGGACGCCTTGGCGGCAGCAATTACTTGGTCCAAGCTGGCTCCATCCTTTCCGAACAAGATGTTCTCCTTGATGGATGTAGCAAAGAGTGCAGGTTCTTGACTTACTAGCCCAATTTGGGAACGCAGCCATTTCAATTGTAGCGCTTTAGTGTTCACTCCATCCAGCAGAATCTCTCCTGCCTGGGGATCATAGAATCGCTCTATCAACGCCACAGCCGTAGACTTGCCGGACCCGCTTCCTCCCACCAACGCAACGGTCGTACTTGTGGGAATGGTTAGACAGAAGCTGCGAAATATCCTGGTCTCCGGTCGAGACGGATATGCAAACTCAACATTTCTAAATTCAATTTCACCTCTAACCTCCTGCAATATTTCTCCGTTTAGATCATCCGAATCAATGATGGGATCTCTGTCAATCATGTCAAATATGCGTTTACCAGCAACCCTTGCTTCTGAAAAGTATCTGAGATTCGGAAGCGCAGTCCCTAAACCTCTGCAAAGATATCAATTATTCCAGAAATTATGATTGAAATCCTTCGGGTAAATTTGCCGTTCAGTTAGATCCAAAATTATAGAAGCAATGAAAAGAGAGAAATTGACAGGGACACAGAAATTACAAGCCACCCCGCAGTAAACAAACTGAAGTCACGAAAATCTTTCCTCCTAATGCGCCATGATACATAACCAATCTGCTACCATACCACGCGTTGAACGCCCAGATACCGAAGGTGATTCCTCCACTTCCTACTACCAAACCTTTGACAAGACCTTGTTTAAGCCCAAGCTGTACAGTTCCATTAAGCGCATCGGAGAACTTGGTCATTGTCCTCTCCTCTCCAACGAAAGAAATGACCGTTCTGATCGATGACAGAGCTTGCTCTGCAATATTCCCAGCTACGTTATAGGCTTCATTCAGCTTGCGAGAAGTTCCCACTAGAATCCGTCCATACAATAATCCCGGAATAGTCAGCAAGATCACGAAAGGAAATGACACTATTGCCAGTCTCCATGTCAAGTAGAATGCCACAAAATAAGCCCCGACGAACAGAGACACATTCATGATGAAGCTGGGTAGCTGAACATGGATAACTTCAGAAGAGAATTAGTATTGTTTTCTCGACCAATTTCTATGGGTTACCCCCAAAAAAATTCCTGTAGAGTCGGAACAAATAAAAAATCGACGAGCCCGAACAGGACAAAATAGATGAGGAGACCGACATACCTTGTCAGCGAAAACGTCCTGTATAACAAGAGTATCATTAGAAACGCTGGTAACCACCTCTGAGGTGGTGGTACCTTGGGTGTCGAAGAATCCCTCGTCCTGCCTCAATACCGCCTTCAAATATTTTCTACGTAACCGAGATGCTTGCCTTTCGCCGGTTCTCGCCCAACAGAACGCCTCTGATGATACAAAGCAAAGCAACATCATAAAAAACACTCTGGAAAGGGAGAAAGAAGAGAGTAGCGCAGTTATACCCACCTAGAAATGCAGCGACCAACACACCGATCGACAAATACACTAGACGCAAAGAATACTGCACAATTTACCAACACCCAGTTATTAATCAATATACGAAATCGTGGCTCTTATCGTGTTCAGAGGATTGAAAGATCTGAGTATTACCTTGTTGACTGTATCAATGAAATTTCCCGATGGACCACTTCCTATTGTGTTCACCAAACTACTCAGTATAAGCATCGTCCCAGGCGCGGCAACTCCATCTGCAACCGTTCCCAGAGTGCCAAGTATCATAAGCCACAAATCTGTTGAATCGGCATACTCGAAAAGTTTCAACAACGAGATATCTGAATTCTTTAAGCGACCAGCGTTTTGGCCTACATTTGGTTTTTGTGAACCCAACATCGTGCTTTGCTTCTTTTCTTCAGCTCGTTCTTCCAGACTCGACATGTCTAGCCGTTCCCTCGCGATGTTCTTCCGTTGCAGTGAGATCACATTTCGCAGGGCTTATTTATCCTAGTATCTTTAAGTCTACACTCAGAATCTCCAACACTAAGGACTCTTTACTATTTCTAATTGCCACGAACAAAACGATTTGATTAACGCAAATGTTAAAATCCCAGGTCGTCAACGTCACTGTTTGTAATCAGATTTGCTGTTTGTAATTGTCTTCTAATCATCTTTGCTATAATTGTCGCACTCACAAACTCTTGAAATGATGAAATGCTTTCACAAGAAGTGTTTGACTAAAGGCCACGCCACCTCCCAATAAATAAATATATATATATATATATATATATATATATATTAACGGGTATTCTTAAATTTAAAAGGTTATGATTTCAAAGCAGTATTACAAATCAAGTTTCTTTTAAAAAAAACTTGAATTTTTTAATTATATTTTAATATAAAATTTAAATTTACTCCCTATCTCATCATAACATCGATTTAAATATGTAATATTATATTTACACCGATAAGTTTATACCTATTGGAAATGAGCATAATTAAAAAAAAACTTGAATTTTTTAATTATATTTTAATATAAAATTTAAATTTATTCCTTATCTCATCATAACATCTACTTAAATATATAATATTATATTTATACCAATAAACTTATACCTATTAGTAATAATGGACATAATTAAACCTTAAATCCTAAAATGCTAGCATATTCCTTTCGCTCAACAACTTTCCACTAATACATGCTATGTTGATCAGTTGCGCTAGTTATAAGAATAGTAACAAAACCACCTTTTAAAATATTAAAATGATTCCTCAATAATTCCAAGCACACGCACCTCTTTCTTATTTTACATTATTCTCTTTAATAGTTTTATAATTATTCAAGAAATGATATTTTAAATTTAACTCTTTTAAATTATTCTCTTTAATAGTTTTATAATTATTCAAGAAATGATATGATATTTTAAATTTAACTCTTTTAAATTATTCTCTTTAATAGTTTTAGAATTATTCAAGAAATGATATTTTAAATTTAACTCTTGGATTGCCTCACATAAAGAACATGTTCACGCGTGAAATGTTGCCTCAACATAAAGAACATGTTTATCACTAAAATTAATAAAAACACTATTTTAACATAAACGAATCATGTGTTGAGCTAAAACAACAAACACCCTCTCGAGATTCACCTTCACTTACACAAAGTTGCATTAATGCATTAAACACCACAACAATTTAATTGAACTAATTACTAAGAAATCATATACAAATGAATAATGCACAAACATAATGTGAAAAAAAAATAATTATCATTATTAAAAAATTGTAAAATAATATAAACACTAAAATATTAATATAATCCAAAAAGTGTCCAAATAAATATGTTCTATGTAGGATTCTATGCAATAGATACATGTTTATTATAATTTCAACTACTTACACAATTTTTCTAGGATTGTAAGCTTTCTTGGATTGTAAGCCAATTTTCCTCAAAAGTTTTTGGGTGACTCACCACCTAAAAAACATGTAAGAATTCATTTTACCTAACACTCTATTGAAATGGTTGGATATGTGACTAATAGTTTCAATGTTAGAAATTAAAGAATTAATAAGAAATGGCTTTTAGAATGACTAATACAATGTCTTCTATAGTATTTAAATGAACATTTAAATGTATGTATTTATGAGAAAAACAATAATACCTCTATTGAAAATATTGTTAAGTTTTATAATAATATCAAATAAAATCGCTCCTTTGCTTCTTGTTTAGGAGCATGTTTTTGGGGAAATACAGGATGGCAGGGATGCTTCACTTTGGATGGACTTGTGGCAACAATTGCCTTCCTTGCAACACCTGAACCCATTGCTTGACCTTCGAGAAAACATGCATTAGGATAGATCTACACGTGTAGTAGATTACTGGAAAAGAACTCCCTCTACCTCAACATGGAGGGAATGGAAGCTTACCCACACAAATCTTCGAATTCCTGAAGGTATTGATCTAGGACCATGACATGAGGAGGCAGCGATGCGCAAAATTTTCATTAAGGCCCCAATATTCTACGATGGGTTCATTCATGCAAAGGGGTCTTCACCATCAAGGAAGCTTATGGTATAACAACTCCCTTTCACCTTCTGTATAAGAACTGATCTTTGACCAAGATGAAAGGTGATGCAAGAGCATCATACCCCCCAATTCATTTTTTAAAATTTTGCTTATAGACGACGAATCAGTTGAGGAGGATGTGGTTTCCTCATCAACATGCATCCATATGATGTGTAATTTTTGTTTTTGTTTTAGTATATAGTCAGATATTTTAGGGATTGATCGAGATTGGCTTGGATTTGAAATGATCTAAGCATTGTACTGTTTCAAATTTAATTTGTAAGCCCGCAGGCATGAGAGAGTGGCCAACAAACATGTAATTTCAACCCAGAGAGAGAGTGAGAGCAGTCAGGGCTTTAGAATTTCCAAACGATGTAATTTGTCGAGGAAGGTCAAGCTCGATTTTAATAAAATTAAGTGTGTGGACATATTTCATTATATTTTAATTTCTTGTCAGTCGTGTATAATTTAGGGTGAACTCATAGTCTGAATTAGTGAGATCAAATGCTTGGTGTAAGATGGGTTGTGAGTTTGATTCATGTAACTGTTGTTTGGATAGACAAAGATCGAGGAACAAGATTGTGAGGTTTCTATGAACTTCATTGATTCAGATTATTTTTTAGAACGAAAAGAAAGCAGAGATATTACAATGAAATACACATAAATATTGTCAGAAATAGAGAAATGCAGTAATACATTATTTCTATTAATGAAATAAATGTACAAAGACTAAAAATACACAGTGAAAGACTAGCTAGAATGGTGGAAACTTATCTCTAAGAAGAGATGTGACAGTTACTCACATTCGCAAGAAGTTGGTTGTTACAATGAGGCTCCAAAGGCATTTTTAACATAAAAAAAAATCCTAAATCCTAACCTCGGAATATGAAAAGCCAAAAGGTTTGCAGGCCCCGATGGGGGTAGTTGATACGTCAACTTCCCAGGGGCATAAATTTTTCATACAATCTATGTTTGGGGCATTTGATACCTCGTCGGAAAGGTTTATCTAAGAAGTACAACTTATTTCAGGGTTTAGGTTTTGTTAATGGAAAACCCTAGCCCCCAAAAATTCAAAAAAAAAAAATCGTTTAGGGCCTCAAAACAACTCCTGAAATTTGGTTCTCGAAAAATTACAAAAAACTTTCAAAATGAAAAACTGTATGTGAGCCAATTTAAAGAGGTGGGCGAACATTGATATCCACCAGGATCAATCCTACCTCCTTAGGAAGCAATGGTATCCATTGCGTTGAGTTCCCGGGAGAGAGGGGGAATCGTTTGTTGAATCTGAATCTTGTTGAGTTGCTTGCCTTGTTGAAGAAGTTGCACTGCTTGGTTTATAGAAGGTTGTCATGAACCTGTTGTTTGCAAGGTTGAATCTGTTCAACCAACCTTTTGTATCTTGTCTTGACTAGGAAGTGTGTAGGCACCCTTGTAGGTGGATAAACAATATATTCTTTCTTTTCTGCAATTTGCTTATGTTGGATAGAAAGTTCTTGTGCCAAGGCTGCAGTGGTTGCAGTGTCCTTTTGTTCATCTTTTGAATAGATTGTGAAGAGGTTGAACTTTACAGTATGAAATATTACCTTGCAGCACTATTTTGGTGGAACAGTAGTCAAAACTACCTTTGGTATCCTGTAGAGATGACCCCCCAGAGTAACAATGAAACTACAGGTCTGAGACTCATAAATAACGTGTCACTTCCACATATATGTTTGGCCCAAAAGAACATCACAGACATCCAACATGGAAACATCACATAACACCTCATCTTTGAAGGGTTGGATGCCATATGAAAATCAACATTGTTGACTGACATGGAGATCTCGTCCCTGGTGAAGCCACCTGATGTTGTATGGTTGCGGGTGTGGTGTTGTCCACAATCCCAACTATTTGACGACCTCTGCTAAGATGATGTTCTTCTAGCTTCCGTTATCAACAATAAAATGCAGCGGGGTCCACTTCACCCACATCTGTGAATGAAAAAGGTTCTCCCCCTCTTCTAGATCTGCTAGTTCTTCTGGTTGAATTGTTGTGGTCGCGACAGTAGTTGTGGGGTATGCATCGATGATGTTTATTCTTCCATTATTTTCTAAATCAAATTGTGAATCTGGGTTTGACTCTTTTTTTTTTATCTCGACCACCAATGATTGTTTTGAGCGACATTCATGAGTGTTGTTCCAGGGGATTTTGTGGAAATCGTACCACTTTCTAGTGTCCTTCTTCGTCTTTCTGTTACCCTTATTTTCATGTGGCTTGGAAGGGTTTTCAGGAGGTTGTTTGTTAGGGTCGTCTTTATCATACTCTGGTTGTTGTGGATTTGCAGACCCAAAATCTCATTTGTTCTGGTGCCTGAATTTCTGCTCGATTTTGACAGCATATCGATAGGCAAATCTGAGAGATGAGATGTCCAAGAAGTCCATTTTGGTTTGGATGTACCTGTGCATAGCCCCGCGGTATTTCAGAACCAGATGTCGCTCGAAGTATTTGATACCCAGCTTGGTGCACAAGGTATGAAAAGTATTTGTGAACTCTGACATTGTTTGGCCCCTATCGTTGTTGTGTGGTCCATATCATGTACTAGTTGTCATAGTTACCAACAGGGTAATATTGTTCCTTGACCACATCCACACAAAAATCCCAAGTGGGATTGACCCCATATATTCCATAATCCTCTGTGGAACTTTGCTCCCAGTAAGTTTCCCACCAATGTTTGACATGGGGGAGAGCCTTAAGGAGTATGAAGGTGATCTTTTCCCTATCGAAAAAATTGTGAACAAAGAAATAACCTTATAGCAGGTTTAACCATTTTTCTAGGGCATCTGCACCTATCTGAACTTCAAATACGGGAAAATCAAAATTGAAATGTACCTTGAAAGGAGAGGTTCTTCCAAAGTGGATGCTTGATGAAGACATGTTTGTTGTTATCGACAAGTGTTCAAGGATGTGGAAAAAATTCTCCATCATTTCGTCCCTCTGTCGCGTGAGAGCTTGCTCAAGCAACTAATTGATATAATATTTTGCTCCATTGTTTTTCTTTTCTTCCACCATGGAGGGTTTCTTGGGCATGTGAGAGAAATTGTCCTCAAAAGAGACAAGCTCGAGACCGAACTTGCTATACTTGGACCTCATCGGGGACATGCACTAAAAAAAGATTAAGAGCATCCTGCTCTGATGCCACTGATCCAGATTATTTTTGAGAATGAAATGAAAGTAGATATATTACAATGAAATACACATAAATATTTTCAGAAACAAATAAATACAGTAATACGTGATTTATATTAATGAAAGAAATGTACAGAGACTGTAAAAATACAGAGTGAAAGACTTGTTAGAATGGTGGCAGCTTATCTTTGAGAAGAGATGTGGCGGTTACTCGCATTCGCAAGAAGATGGATGTTACAATGAGGATCGAAAGGACTTTTTAACATAAATAAAATCCAAAACCTAACCCCGGAAGATGAAAAGCGAAAAGGTTTGTGGGCCCCAATGGGGGTAGTTGATACGTCAACTTCCTGGGGGTGTAACTTTTACATGCGATCTATGTTTGGGGCATTCGATACCTCGTCAGAAAGGTATATCCGAGAATTAAAACTTCCAATTGGGGTCAAGGTTTGTTGCAGTCAACCCATGACCCCCCAAAATTCCAAAAACATGTCATTTACGGCCACAAAATGGCCCCCAAAGTTTGGGACTAAAAAAACTTTAAAAAACTGCCAAAATGGAAAACAATATGTGAGCTATTTGGAAGAGGTGGGTGGCCACCAATATCCACCTGGATCAATCCTCCCTCCTTAGGAAGAAATGGTATCCATTGCGTTGAGTTCTCGGGGGAGACAGGAACATGTTTGTTGAATCTGAATCTTGGTAAGTTGCTTGCCTTGCTGGAGAAGTTGTGTTGCTTGGTTTGTGGAAGGCTACCACGAACCTGTTGCTTGCGGGGTTGAATATGTTCAAAAAACCTGTTGTATCTTGGTTTGACTGGGCAATGTGTAGGCACCCTTGTAGGTGGAAAAACAATATCTTATTTCTTTTATGCAATCTACTTATGTTGGATAGAAAGGTCTTGGTCCAAGGCTGCAGTGGTCACAGTGTCCTTTTGAATATATTGTGAAGAGGATGAACTTTGCAGTATGAGAGATTACCTTGTGGCACTATTTTGGTGGAATAGTAGTCGGAACTACCTCTGGTACCCTGTAGATATGACCCCCCAGAGTAACAATGACACTACAGAGTCGGGACTCATAAATATCATTTCACTTCCACATATATGGTTATCCCAAAAGAACATCACAGACATTGAGCATGGCAACATCAAATAATACCTCATATTTGAAGGGATGTATGTCATATGACAATCGACATTGTTGGCTGACACAGATATCTCTTCCCTAGTGAAGCCACCCGATGTTGTATGGTTGCAGGTGTGTTGTTTTTGACAATCCCAACTATTTGACGACCTTTACTAAGATGAATTTCTTTTGGCTTCTGCTATCAACAATAAAATGCAGCGGGGTCCCCTTCACCCACATCTATAAATGAGAAAGGTGCTCCCCCTCTTTAGGATCTGTTGGTTCTTCTAATTGAATTGTTTCGGTCGCGACAGTAACAGTGGGGTGTACGTCTGTAGCATTCCCAACATCCAACTGGGCTATGCCACATAAAATTTTCCGAACTGTATACAAATTAAAACATATACACATAGAAACTCTTGTGGAACTTTATATATTAAAATGTAAAATAGACAAACACATTCTGTAAATTCACAAATTCATATAGAATAATAATAAAAATACACATGCAACCCACATAGGAAAATCCCATAAAAATAAACTCATAAATAATAATGTAGCATGTAATTTAACACAAAATTGACGCTTATCTTGGTAAAAATATCATCATCTATGTGCAGACCTTCAACAAACCTCCCAGCCTTAGACCACGTTGCTCATTTGTATCATCCCACTCTTGCATGCACTGAGCGAACTTATTCTTTGAGGACACTTGCTTGCAAGTTATCCGAATTATTATACTATTGGGCATTCGTTCAATTATGATTATGAGACATTATGGTTTCATGATATGTTAATTTGTTGTATTCACATAGACATGTGCTATTGACTAGGTTCTCCTGAGTGTGCAGGAATTTGGACATTGAGGATGCAGAGGCATCGATGAAACCCCTTGGACTCTAGATCGAGTCAGGGAGTGGACTGTTGGGTTGAATATTGTTGATGTGACTTATGTACATATGATTAGATGTTATGATGATTGATTATTATTTCTGACATGATTCGTTGATAGGTGACATGTGTACAGGGGAGGTTTTTTCTGGTTAAATTAATGAAAGAGGAATTTAATGGGAATTTGGGAAAGAAATCACTTAAAAACTCTATAAAAGGGATGGGGGAGGAGGACTATGGATCTCATCTTTATGTGTAATGTTAAGTTGTTGAATTTTTGTCTTGACTGAACTTCTATTGTGGGAGTTGGGATACCCATCTCGAGTAACGAGTGGTAGCTAGACCTTGCGAGGTGAGCTAGGTGCTAGCAATTCTCTGGTATTGTGTGCATGGCCCCTTTGTGGCTCGGGGGGTTGAGGGGGAAGAAGAGTACCCCTAGCATTGGTTGGGAGGTATCGATGAGGTCACATCGATCGAAAAGAGGGAGCTGAAGAATGCGCACGGGACAATGACTCAGAGCTTTTGCATTTGGCTACAGTACACATGCATACATTTTTGAATGGTAGTTTAATATTGTTCTTGTGCTTCCATTATTGTACTTCTATTGTGTAAATATTATGTTTTACTCAGCAATTTATAATCAATGAACTTAAAGTCATCCGATCCTTACGCTTGCTACATTTGAATTGATTCCCTTGGCGAACCCAACCCTGATTTCTATTACTTTTATGTGTTTGTCTTACTGATTATTACAAAGAAATTTGTGATTTCCCTTATCCCTTTAGTCATCAGTCTATGCCTAAGCAGTCGGCCAGGATCCGAATCAACGGTCGTCACTTCGGTGTTTAAAGAACTATAGATTCAAAATCCCTACTTTTCTGTGCATGGATGATGAGTGAAGGTTCAATTTTTCCCAGGTGCCTATCCCTTACTTATCTACGCATTGATTGATTCATGGTTGAATGATTATTCTTTGCGCCTTCTTGTGATTGAGTATCTCTGCATTTTTTTTATTCATCTCTGCGATTTCTTGGCATATTACCCAACGCTCTAATTGGTATAATATTTGTGATTATTATGTTTTACTCTCTGCATGTGTGTTTGTAATATGCCCAGAATTTGTGTTACGTGAATGACGAATTTATTGTTATATGTTCTTCATTTTCAACCCAAAATTAGGACTTATGTTGTTGCTAATGTAAATTACAGTCCTAGTTTTTGGTCGAAGTTATTTGTTGAAATTGTTGGTGCATCCATTATTTGACTCTATTATGTTCGCAACATTATTTATCTCTTTTAAACAAATATCGTATAGCTTGTTCAAGTAATTTCACAACGAATTTAACCTCCCTTAGTCGTTGCAAGCTTCCCTTTTTTGTTCAATTCCGTCTTAAGTCTTGTACTAAGGTTGCAGCTCTAGAACTCAATCTGTGTGGATTGGTCAAGATCCTTCACATTTAAAAAGGAAAAAGAGATCGTTACTCATCTTAGAATATTGAAGGTCTGGGATTTAGTGTTGAAGAGTCCTTGCATAGAGACCCTTAACCATTTTGAAGAGCGAACATTTAAAAGACTCTGTGTGTCAATATTATCAACCAGGAAACAAAATTGGGGTTGTTTCCTTAAGAATTGACATTCATGAAGGTTCGTATCATCACATATTTAATTAGTATTGGATCTGTGTTGATGGGTTCATTGTAATCCTTCTATGTATCTGGAAGAATATTTGTAATGATAGCGGGTTCGGTTATCACATAATCGATTCTCACATATCACATAATCGATTCTCTACTTAACCAATTGAAGAATATCACATAATCGATTCCCTACTTAACCAATTGAAGATCATCACATAATTGATTCTTTTCTTAACCAATTGAAGCTCATGTGTTGTTAATCGAATCTATTACCCAATAAAATCGCAGTCCTGGTGTTAATTTTGATTCACTGTCAATCATGATGCAGTTTTTGATTCAAGAAATTTTCTTGGATACTATGAATTTAAGTTAAAGTGGCATCTTGGAAATAAAACCATCATTTGTTGGACACGAATTTTTCAGACAGCGAATTCAAAGGATACAATAAATTTTATTTTCAGACCGCAATATGACTCCTGACAGCGAATTTATTGACAACAAATTTTAAATGTGTGATAGCGAATTTAATTTATGAGGGTGAAATTATTGACAACAAATTTCAATATCTAATAACTATTTAAATTTATAGACAAGTGATAATAGACAGAGATCGTTGATGTTGAGAATATGTTCATTACATATGCGTCCAATACTCGCTTTGTATGACAATGATTTCATATATTGATTGTGTGTTAGTATATAGTGACTGCCATTTTGATATACTGACTGCGGAATTACCTAGTTGACACAACGAATTCACCCGACTTCACCCTGCTTTCATCTTATTACTTGAATAGCATTCAATTTGAATGGCATGAGTAGTGTTTTATTTTATTACTGCAAATTGATTTGCAAATTGAATGGCAGTTGATTGAGTAGCATTGAGTTGCGATACGATTGTGTTGACAACAAATAGTAATGGACGAGATTATTATTATAGGACAACAATTTTATTATAAAGAGAAATTTTGATAGACAACAAATCATTGATGACATTGATATTATTTTGATAGACTGTGATTTTGAGATTCCTTGTTAAAATACAATGAATCTATACGCAACAAGTTTATCATTAGTATGACTACTATTTTAGCATTTGTTGTTGCATGACAGCATACTTATATGCGATAGTGTATTTATTGGTGTGGCAGTGTATTACATTGTGTTGATAGAGAATTATCACTTCTCAAGTTATGCTTGTCACATTCTTACTGATTTATGGTTAAATAGATTATAAATATAAACAAATTGGTTAGTATTAATCCTCATATTTTATACCTATTGATTTGAGGTTTAAAACAAACTACATTTTTCACCCGACTTGAAAAGTAAGGAAATTAAAATATTAAATGAAAATTTAGTGTTGTCGAATGTAGTGTAATGATTAAGACACCCAACCAATCCAGGTCATGAATATATTTAATGCTATCAAGGTCAAGTTGTGTACAGGAAATTATTGAGTTAAATAATTTGCAAGTGAAACTCATTTTAATTGAAGGGCCTTATGATATATCGAGTTATTTCACCTCAATGAGATATGTCGTTAAATTATATGATGATATTTAGTTAGTGTTAAAATTACCTGTAAATCGATGGAATTGGGGATTGGGTTCCAACCATAATAAATATTGGAAATTTTTGGTTTACCTGAATTCTTCTTATGATATTTAAAGTTAAATGATAATAATATTAGATAAATTGATAAGGGTTGTCATAGTTGTTTCACCACACAGGTTTCCTTGTAGGAACCAAGAAACCCTTCGGTTAGTTGCACATTTTAATTTAAGGCGATGTATGTTTGATTTAGTAGTCAGATCTTCCTTGGGTCATGTTGACTTGTCGATTGGGTGCTTGGGTTAGTCGTCATGTGTTTTGACAGTTAATTCGGTCTCCTAGTGCCTTGAATGTTTCTTGGGTTATTGGTCTAGGTTTTTTATGTTGTGTCAGGGTTACTGTCATGCCTATCGCCTTGTGACAACATGATTCCTGATGAGTGGATCATTGCGCACCTTGATGGGTATAGGTGAATGATAACCCGACCAGAGTATGTGCTTCCCGTTGTGGGCATTTGTTCGTTGTCAATTTGTGTTGTTTAAATATTGTCGTTGTTTCCTTCCTTCTTCAACAAAAAAAATTGCACCTGCTTGCATCTCTTGTAGTCGTAACGATGAGCTCGTTACATCTAGTATCAGAGCGGGTTCAACCCTGCAACTATGGATCACTGTGCTTTCCACTACAGTAAACCCTTGAGTGATAACCTAGCGTTAAGTAAAACTTTAACATGTCCATGAGGTGATCTCAGGATGCCACGGAGGTTCGCGACTTGGTGCCAAGTAAGGAGGTGCAACGCCTCCAGAAGTGCCCGCTCCCTCAGAGTCTAACCCCTAGGGGAAGAACAAGTCCTTGGAATGGATTCGATTGCTATAAGGGATGATGATGGTCTAACAAGGTCCTTCCAGGGATTGCCAAAGGCCTTGATTCACCATCTGAACTAAGAAGAGGCTAGGGCACCTGTACTCCTGAGGGTCCATAGCGCGCCCCAACCATTACCGTTAGCTTTCACCAAGAGCTCGAGAGGGATAAATTCTCAAGTACATGAGTGTCATAGATGGTTCAGCCATCAAGGCATGGCTGGAGAGAAAGGTGATGTACTTCACACTTCACATTTATGACCTCCAGCGTGAAGCTCCACAGGGCGGTCTTTCAACTGAAGGGGAGCTCTCTTCTATGGTGGAAGACTCTCATGTTGCAAGTGAACATGGTCGTCGAAGACGTTTCGTTGGAAATGTTCGAGGAATGGTTCCCAAAGAAGTATCTTTATGAGGAATTCATTGAGCGTCATCTCAACGAGTTCAACGCCTTGAGACAGGGTGGTCGTACGGTGCCCGAGTACGATGCTCGTTTTGGAGCTACTTCAGTATGCTTTGCACCTTTTACTGAGAAACTTAAGGGAAACAAGTTCGTGTTGGCCTCATTGTTAAGATTCAACTTCTACTTCGGGTACCAAGATTACTGGACCGAAGAAAGTGTGTTGGCGTGTGGGGAGCCACATTACCAGATATTGCCCAGTGGAGAGGACTAGAGCATATAGATCAGTCGGACCCACTACCGTGGGAGATTTGGGCAAGGCCCATCAGATTCATGTAGTGGTGAATAACCACCAGGAAGAGCACCAATCGAATTTGCTCGAGACGTCAGGTACCGTCGCTGACCAGACCCTTTGTATTTTTTATAAGATTCTGGTGCTACAGAGAGTTTCATTTCTAGTGCAGCGCTAAAAAGAATTAAGGTAAAGGAAGTCGAACATGATGATTTTAGATTTGTAGAAATGGCTTCGGGGCCAAACAGAAGGTTGGAGGGAAGGTTACGGGTTGTATCCTTAACCTGGGAGAGTTGTCACCAGGGCCAACCTGTACGTCACGATCTTAAGATCTTATGACGTCGTGATCGGTATGCACTGGTTGGAATCACACAAGGTGATACTCAACTATAAGATGAAGCGATTGAGATTGGTCGATGACGAGGGATAGAGACGCGTGATTGTAGTTTGGAACCAGGGAGTCTCCCGGAGGTTCAACTCTTCCTTGCAGCTACAGAAGAGCATGCGCAAGGGATGTAAGCTTTATGTGATCCTTGTGCTAAATGAGAAGGGAGTAGCGGAAGTTCTAGAACACCTTCCGATGGTGAGAGAGTTTGTGGACGTCGTGCCTGAGGATTTACCTAGGATTCCACCGGAGAGGGAATTGGAAATTACCCCAGACCTAAAACCCAAGACTGAACTGATAGCAAGGACGCCTTATCGGATTTTGACCCCAGAGTTACAGGAGTTGAGAATGCAACTGAAGGAGTTGTTGGACCTGGGACTTATATGTACCAGTGTGTCATCGTGGGGTGCACTTGTTATCTTCATACATAATAAGGATGGGTCGTGGAGACTTTGCATTGACTATCGTCAATTGAACAAAGCAATGATCAAGAATCGGTATCTGTTGCCAATGATTTATGACCTATTTGATCATATGAAAGGAGCGATGGTGTTTTCAAAGATCAACTTGAGATCAGCATATCACCAGTTATGGATCAAGGAGGATGACGTCCCTAAGACCGCCTTTAAGATGAGGTTGGGACATTACGAATTTACTGTTTTACCTTTGGACTGACAAATGCCCCTGGGTATTTATGAGTTTGATGAACGAGGTGTTTCATGAATACTTGGACAAGTCCGTCCAAGTATTCATTGACAATATTTTGATTTACTCTCGGACGATGGAGGAGAATGACGAGCAATTGTACTTGCTATTATAGTGTTTGCGAGAGAAAAAATTGTTTGGGAAATTGTCTAAATGCTCATTTTATCAATCGAAGATTCACTACTTAGGGCATGTCATCTCCAACAAAGGTATCGCCATGGATCCAGAAAAGTTCAAGGGTATTATGGAATGGCCTGTGTCGATGAATGTCCCCGAAGTGCGCAGATTCATGGGTTTAGCGAGATACTATCAACGGTTCATCGAGGGTTTTTCAAAGATAGCAAATCTGATTACAGAATTGCAGAAGAAGAATAAGAAGTTTGTTGGGACCGAGAAATGCGCGGAATCATTTTGGAGGCTCAAGGAGTTGTTGACAACAACACCAATACTAAAGGTCCCTGACATGGACGCAGACTTCTTGGTATGCATTGATGCATCCAAGGAAGGATTAGGCGGATTCTTAATGCAAGACGATCGAGTGATTGCTTACATCTTGAGAAAGTTGAGAAGGGATGAGGAGAACTATGCGACACACGATTTGGAGTTGTTAGCCATTTTTTATTCCTTGAGAGTTTGGAGACACTACCTTGTTGGACAAAAATTTTGAACTTAAAATGGACCATTGTGGACTACAACACATCTTTACGCAAAGCGATTTGAACGCGCGACAACGATGTTGGTCGGAATTGCTTAGAGAGTATTATTTTGAGGTTACTTACATAAAAGGAACAATGAATAAAGTGGCGAATGCATTAAGTCGGAGACCATGCATCTTTTCGGTGATGCCTCTTCAGATGAATCTACATGAAAAATATTCCAACTTTACAACGCGACGATGACAAGTATAAAGAGGTCAAGGATTTTATCGGACAAAACACAATGATGGTACCAAGATTGAAGGATTTACGTTGGATGATGACGGATTATTGATATTTAAAAATTGAATTTACATACCATCGAATGACGAGTTGAGGAGTTTGATCCTAAACGAGGCTCACAGAGCAGTGTACATGGATCACCTAGGAGTCATGAAGATGAGGGGAAACCTTAAACCCTTATTCTTCTGGAAAGGAATGAAGGTAGAAATAGTCAACTACATGGAAAGATGTCTAGAATGTTTCCATGTGAAGGTTGAACATAGACATCCAGCAAGATTACTACAACCACACGCTATTCCATAATTGAAATGGGAGGTCATTTCGATGGATTTCATTGTTGGATTTCCACTGACAGCAAGGAGACATGACTCGATTATTGTGGTAGTCGAAAATCTGATGAAGAGTGCTCATTTTATTCCTATGAGTAAGATGTATCAGGCACATGACATAGCTAGATTTTTCATTAGTAGATGGTGAGGTTGCATGGCGTGCCTAAGAAGATTATATCTGATCGAGGATCGATGTTTGCTGGACGATTTTGGACTAGTTTCCAAGAGGCCTTGGGAACCCAACTTAACTTTAGTATCACGTATTACCAAGAGACAGACAGGAAGACTGAGCGAACAAACCAAATCTTGGAGGACATTTTGTGCATGTACGTGATGGAACAAAAAAAGCATTGGGAGGAATTCTTGCCACTGGTAGAAATTGTGTATAACGACAGTTATCAAAGCACCATTAAGATGGCACCTTTCGAGTTTCTTTATGGGTGACCATGTCAGATGCCTTGAGTTGGGATCGGCTTGAGGATAGGGTCTTGGTGGGATCAAAAGAGATCCAATAAATGGAATATTAAATGCAAACTATAAGACAAAGGATCAAGGAAGCGCAAGATCGACAGAAGAGTTATGTCGATGTGCATCGTGTCGACCATAGTTATGATGTGGCGATCAAATATTCTTGCAGGTAAAATCCCATAAGAGTTAGATCAAGTTTTGAAAGGGTGATAAACTATTTCCTAGGTTTGTGGGATCATGTGAGATTGTGGAAAAGAGAGGGTCGTGGCCTATTGACTATCCTTGCTTGATCCTTGAGGCGTATGCATGATGTCTTTCACGTATCTGTTTGAGACATTATGTTAGTGATCCTACACATGTTTTGACTTGAGTAACTTGCAGGTATCGGATGAAGGTGCGCTTACGGCTGAGCCAATCTGCATCATGGACCATCGCATTCGACAACTACTGTGTCGAATAGTAGATCAGGTCAAGGTTCAATGGGACAAATATAGTCCACACTCGGCGACCTCAGAGGATGCATATGATATGCGCTAGCAGTTTCCATTTTTGTTGATAGATAGACTTATGACATTGTGATACATTTTATTTCGGCACTTATATACTGTGAAACTTCAGGACAAAGTTTAAAATAAGAGGGGGTGTATGTAATATTTCGCTCTTGCGTGCACTAAGCGAACTTATTCTTTGAGGACACTTGCTTGCAAGTGATCCGGATTATTATATTATTGTTCGTTCGATTATGATTATGAGACATTATGGTTTGATGATATGTTAATTTGTTGTATTCACATAGACAGGTGCTATTGACTGGGTTCTCTTGAGTGTGCAGGACTTTTGACATTAAGGATGCAGAGGCATCGATGAAACCCCTTAGACTCTGGATCGAGTCTAGGAGTGGATTGTTGGGTTGAATATTGTTGATTTGACTTATGTACATATGATTAGATGTTATGATGATTGATTATTATTGCTGACATGATTCATTGATGGTGACATGTGTACAGGGGAGGTTTTTTCTGATTAAATTAATGAAAGAGGAATTTAATGGGAATTTGGGAAAGAATTCACTTAAAAACTCTATAAAAGGGATGGAGGAGGAGGAGTATGGATCTCATCTTTATGTGTAATGTTACGCTACTAGATTTTTCTCTTGACTGAACTTCTCTTGTGGGATTTGGGATACCCAGCTCGAGTAACGAGTGGTAGCTCAACCTTGCGAGGCAAGTTGGGTGCTAGCGGTTCTCTTGTATTGTGTGTGTGGCCCCTTTGCATCTCGGGAGGCTGAGGGGGAAGAAGAGTACCCCTAGCATTGGTTGGGAGGTACCAATGAGGTCACATAAGTTGGCAAGCGGGACCTAGAGGAACGCGTGTAGGACAACGACTCAGAGCTTTTTCATTTGGCTATGGTACGAATGCATACATTTTTGAATGGTCGTTTAATATTGTTCCTGCACTTCCATTACTGTATTTCTATTATGTAAATATTATGTTTTACTCAATGATTTATAAGCAATGAACTTAAAGTCATCCGAGCCTTACACTTGCTGCATTTGAATTGATTCCCTTGGCGAACCCAACCCTGATTGCTATGACTTTTCTATGTTTGTTTTATTGATTATTACGAAGAGATTTTTGCTTTCCCTTATCCCTTTAGTCATCAGACCGTGCCTGAGACGTTCGTCACTTTGGTGTTTAAAGACCTATAGATTCAAAATCCCTTCCTTTTTGTGCATGGATGATGAGTGAGGGTTAAATTTTTCCCAGTTGCATATCCCTTACTTATCTTTGCGTTGATTGATTCATGGATGAATGATTAGTCTTTGTGACTTCTTATGATTGAGTATCTCTGTGTTTTGTTGATTCATCTCTGCGATTTCTTGGCATATTACCCAGTGCTCTGATTGGTAAAATCTATGCGATTATTGTGTTTTACTCTCTACACGTTTGTTTGTAATCTGCCCAAAATTTGTGTTACTTGAATGATAAATTTATTGTTATATGTTCTTCATTTTCAACCCAAAATTAGGACTTATGTTGTTGCTAATGTAAATTACAGTCCTGGTTTCTGGTCTAAGTTATTCACTAAAATCGTTGGTGCATCCATTATTTGACTCTATTATGTTTGCAACATTATTTAGCTCTTTTAAAAAAATATCGTATAGCATGTTCGAGTAATTTCATAATGAAGTGAACCTCCCTTAGTCATTGCAAGCTTCCCTTTTTCTTTTCAATTTCATGTTAAGTCTTGTACTAAGGTTGCAGCTCTAGAACTCAATCTGTGTGGGTTGGTCGAGATCCTTCACATTTAAAAAGGAAAAAGAGATCGTTGCTCACCTTAGAATATTGAAGGTCTGGGATTTAGTGTTGAAGATTCCTTGCGTAGAGACCCTTACCAATTTTGAAGAGTGAACATTTAAAAGACTCTGTGTGTCAATATTATAAACCAGGAAACAAAATTAGGGTTGTTTCCTTAAGAATTGACATTCCTGAAGGTTCGTATCATCACATATTTAATTAGTATTGGATTTGTGTTGATGGGTTCATTGTAATCCTTCTGTGTATCTGGAAGAATATTTGTAATGATAGTGGGTTTGGTTATCACATAATCGATTCTCACATATCACATAATCGATTCTCTGCTTAACCAATTGAAGAATATCACATAATCGATTCCCTGCTTAACCAATTGAAGATTATCACATAATCAATTCTCCAATTGAAGCTCCTGTGTTGTTAATCGAATCTGTTACCCAATAAAATCGTAGTCCTGGTGTTAATTTTGATTCACTGTCAATCATGATGCAGTTTTTGATTCAAGAAATTTTCTTGGATATTACAAATTTTAATTTAAGTGGCTTCTTGGAAATAAAACCATCGTTTGTTGGACACGAATTTTCAGACAACGAATTCAAAGGATACAATAACTTTTACTGTCAGACCGCAATATGACTGCTGACAACAAATTTTAAATGTGTGATAACGAATTTAATTTATGATGGTGAAATTATTGACAACAAATTTCAATATTTGATAGTGATTTAAATTTATAGACAAGTGATAATAGACAACGATCCTTGATGCTCAGAATACGTCCATTACATATGTGTCCAATACTCATTGTGTATGACAACAATTTCATATATTGACTGCATGTTAATATATAGTGACTGCCATTTTGATATATTGACTGCGAAATTACCCAGTTGACACAACGACTTCACCCTGCTTTCATCTGATTACTTGAATAGCATTCGATTTGAATGGCGTTAGTAGTGTTTTATTTTATTACTGCAAATTGATTTGCAAATTGAATGGTAGTTGATTGAGTAGCATTGAGTTGCGATACGATTGTGTAGACAGCAAATAGTAACGGACGGGATTATTATTATAGGACAACAATTTTATTTATTAAACATCCAATTTTATTAAAAACATAAATTTTGATGGACAACAAATCATTGATGACAACAATTTTATATATATTATGTAGACTGCGATTTTGAGTTTCCTTGTTAAAATACAACGAATCTATACACAGCAGGTTTATCATTAATATGATTGTTATTTTAGCATTTGTTGTTGCATGACAACATACTTATATGCAACAATGTATTTATTGGTGTGGCAGGGTATTAAATTGTGTTGACAACGAATTATCACTTCTCAAGTTACGCATGTCACATTCTTATTGATTTATGGTTAAATAGATTATAAATATAAACAAATTGGTTAGTATTAATCCTCATATTTTATACCTGTTGATTTGAGGTTTAAAACAACCTACCTTTTTCACCTTACTCGAAAAGTAAGGCAATTAAAATATTAAATGAAAATTTAGTGTTTTCGAATGTAGTGTAATGATTAAGAGACCCAACCAATCCAGGTCATGTATATATTTAATGCTATCAAGGTCAAGTTGTGTACAGGAAATTGTTGAGTTAAATAATTTGCAAGTGAAACTCATTTTCATTGAAGGGCCTTATGATATATCGAGTTATTATTCATTTCACCTCAATGAGATATGTTGTTAAATTATATGATGATATTTAGTTAGTGTTAAAATTACCTGTAAATCGATGGAATTGGGGATTGGGTTCCAACCATAATAAATATTGGAAAGTTTTGGTTTACCTGAATTCTTCTTATGACATTTAAAGTTAAATGATAATAATATTAGATAAATTGATAAGGGTTGTCATACTTGTTTCACCACATAGGTTGCCTTGTAGAAACCAAGAAATCCTTCGGTTAGTTGCGCATTTTAATTTAAGGCAATGTTTGTTTGATTTAGTATTCATATCTCCCTTGCGTCGTGTTAACTTGTTGATTGGGTGCTTAGGTTAGTCGTCGTGTGTTTTGATAGTTAATTCGGTCTCCTAGCGCGTTGAATGTTTCTTGGGTTATTGGTCTAGGTGTGTTATGTTGCACCACGGTTACTGTCATACCTATCGCCTTGTGATGACATGATTCCTGATGAGGGGATCATTTCGGACCCTGATGGATATAGGAGAATGATAATCTGGCCAGAGTTTGTTATTCCCGTTGTGGGCATTTGTTCATCATAAAATTTTTTTGTTTAACTATTGTCGTTGTTTCCTTCCTTCTTCAACAAAAACAAATTGCACATGCTTGTGTCGCTTGTAATTGTAACGATGGGGTCGTTACATCATCACTCTCAGTAGTGGGTCACCCCCAAGTTGGGGCTAAAATCCACCCGGGTAAAGGGGTTCCTAAATAGGCTGATGTATCTCAGAAAAAAGGAAAAACTCTGTCATAGGTGCCAACTCAAACTAACATCCTATAATCCATCATTCCCCACATGCATTTCCTAACCCAAGAAGTGTGCCCCTTCTCTGCTCAACAGTCCTTTGACTGCCCCACTTCCTTTTTGGGCTTCAGCAACATGCCAGACAGAAAGTCTAAAAGCCCTGTAGTTGCATTTTGGCACCTTCGAGAAATCAATTCCCAACAATTCTCTCACCTAGAGGGAATTTCTCACGAGCCTAGCAACCCGCCTCTTTAGTCTAGATCCTAAGATAACCAGGTACAGGTACATGTATGGGTACAGAGGACAACTGAATGAGTGAGTTAATGATGATTTAATGATGGGAAAATGAACTAAGTCCCTGCAACTATATGTATGCATGTTCCCAACTTGACACTTGTCATGTTGAGAACCACTTTGGCCCACTTGTCCCCATCCTTAGAAATTAGGATAAAATAATTATCCATACTTTATACTTTAAGGAATATTAAAATAATATTCATTTTTGGCTTAAGCTCCCTAGCTTAGCTCTTATCCTTAACTTTTAGCCCCCCCTTTCCCTAACTAGTGGAGTTTAGTCCCCCATACTTTTTTATCGTGCCAGTTGATCTACACGCAGTGATTTATTATATTAATGATAATACATATTCAAAAATGGGCTCACTGACCTTTATCATCAAGGCTCTTCGGCCTAATTCAACACATAAGCATCCTATCTCATCATAATTGGATCACAAGCCTATACAACACAACATACACACAAAAACTCCCTAGCCTCGAAATCGTGCGCACTTAAGTTTGTTGTGCGGGGTATCTTGGAATGTGCACACTTTATCATTTTAGTGTGCAGTACATGTGTGCACTATACCATGGAAGGTGCATGCAAAAAATGATATCAAACATATCACCAACTTAAGTACATTTGAATTTACATTTACAGTTGGGGTTCATCCTAGGGGTATTACAACGTCGATGATCTGTCTTCTTCCATTATTTTTTGAATCAGATTTTGAATCTAGGTTTGGCTCTTTTTCTTCAATCTTGGCCACCATTGATTGTTTTGAGAGACATTCATCAATTTTGTGCCATGGGTTTTTGTGGAAATTGCACCACTTTCCAATTTCTTTCTTCGTCTTTCCGTTACCCTTTTTTTCCTGTGGCTTGAAAGGGTTTTCAGGACGATGTTTGTTAGGGATGTATTTATCATACTTTAGTTGTTGCAGATTTGCAGACCCAAACTCTCGTTTGTTCTGGTGCCTGAATTTTTGCTCGATTTTGACAACATATTGATAGGCAACTCCCAACGATGAGATTTCCAACAAATCCATTTTGGTTTGGATGTACCTATGCAGAGCCTCGTAGTATTTTAGAACCATATGTCACTTGGATTCTTTGATAGCTATCTTGTTGTTCAAGGTATGGAAAGTATTTGTGAACTCTGGCACTTTTTGGCCCCTCTCTTTCCACAGTGTGGTCCATCTCATGTATTGGTCGTCATAGTTACCAACAAGGTAATATTGTTCCTTGACCGCATCCAGAAAAAAAATCCCAAGTGGGCTCGACCCCATATATTCCAGAATCCTCTGTGGAACTTTTCTCCTACTAAGTTTCCCGCCAATGTTTGACATGGGGGAGAGCCTTAAGGAGTGTGAAGGTGATCTGTTCCCTGTCAAAAACATTGTGAACAGAGAAATGACCTTCTAGCAGGCTTAACCATTTTTCTAGGGCATTCACATCTATCTCACCTTCAAATACGGGAATATCAAAATTGACTTGTACCTTGAAAGGAGAGGTGCCTCCAAAGTGGTTGCTTGATGAAGACGTTCCTTCTGTTATCGACAGACGTTGAAGGATGTGGGAAAAATCATCCATCATTTCATCTCTCTGTCACGTGAGAGCTTGCTCAAGAAACATATTGATAGAATATTCTACTCCAATGTTTTTATTTTCTTCTACCATGGAGGGTTTCTTTGGAATGTGAGAGAGATTTTCCTCAAGAGAGAAAATATTAAGACCCAACTTGCTATACTCAGATCTCATCGAGGACATGCACTGAAAAACGATCAAGAGCAACCTGCTCTGATACCATTGATCTGAATTATGTTTTAGAATGAAATGAAAACAAATATATTACAATGAAATGCACATAAATATTTCTGGAAACAAAGAAATACAATAATACATGATTTCTATTAATGAAATAAATGTACTGAGACTGTAAAAATATAGAGTGAAAGACTCGCTAGAATGGTGGCATCTTATCTATGAGAAGAGATGTGACGACTACTCGCATTCATAAGAAAATGGATGTTATAATGAGGATCCAAAGGTATTTTTAACATAAAGAAAATTCAAAACCCTAACCCCGGAAGATGAAAATCCGAAAGGTTTGCGGGCCCTGATGGGGGTAGTTGATACGCCAACTTCCCAGGGGCGTAAATTTTGCATATGATATTCGTTTTGGGTGTTCGATACCTCATCGGAAAGGTCTATATGAGAAGTATAACTTATGTCAGGGTCTAGGGTATGTTGTAGGAAACCCTTGGCCCCAAAAAATTCCCAAATCACGTCATTTATGGCCTTAAAACGGTCTTGGAATTTTGGGACTCTAAAAGCTATAATAACTGCCAAAATGGAAAATTGTATGTGAGCTAGTTGGAAGAGGTGGGTGGACACCGATATCCACCTGGATCATTCACAAATGAAAGATAAGTGTCTTTCATATTGTGGATGTTATGGGGATTTTTTAGGTTTCATTTCTTCATATTAATGTGTTTCTAGCTAATGTGTGGATCCATAAACCACAAGTTTGAGAATCAACATCAAAGAAAAATTGATTTAAAGAACCCCATAATTGGTCTTCGTCAAAATTCCTATCTTTCTTAAGTGGAACCTTTTCTTAGCTAGATCCCCTAACCTTGGTCTTCTATGTTCATCCCAGGTTAGAATCCTGGAGAAGTGGTCTCGTCCTCCCCCTAGTTTCTTCAAGCTCAATTTTGATGGGGCATCCAAAGGTTATTTAGGGAAGAAAAGTTTTAGTGTCGTCTTTCATGCTGATTAACATTAGATCCGTCACATTCTAGTGGGCATCCTTGGGTATGACATGAATAATGTGACTGATCTTTAGGCTCTCATCTAGAGCATTCAATCTGCTTCAAAGATTAGACTCCATCAACTAATTGTAGAAGGAGATTCCCAAATCATTCTCTCTTTGTTTTCCAAGATTCTAAATGGCTTAGAGCCTGTCAATATCTCTCCTAGATGGAGGATCCTTAGCAATATTGACTTTCTAAAATATATGTTTCTTGCTAATATAGTCTTGATTCCCTCCCATGTCCTTCGATGGGCCAACCAAATTGTGAACAAAATTTCTAATGTCAAAGTAAATAGGAGGGAGCATGATCTAGACCGTGGAAGTGGCCAAAGACCTAAGCACCCCCTTATCCTAGAATGTAGGAATTTGGCTTCAAGGATGGGGTGTTATTGTAAGATTAACGAGTGTATACTCAAGAATTGAGCACTTCACCAGCTAGCAGTCCCATTCCCCAGGAGGATGCATGGTCGATTACAATATAATATCTTCAATCATGCAGTTAATGGTGATCAATTTTTTGAGGTGTGAGGTTTTGGTTCAAGGTATAGGTGATGAGAGATGTTGTAACACACATATCATTTAGATAGTTAATATGGTAACATTGTATATATGGTTCGACTGCTCCAGGATGATGATGGCGAGGTATGAAAAGAAGATATTTATTAAGGTTTCATCCTGGATGCATGTCTCCCAGATAGTTAGTTGGTGGTTCAAGGTAAGGTCGTCATCCCACCTAATTTTCACTGTGAGAATCTTTCCTCCCGTGATGCCTCACTTACAAGAGCGAGGACAAGTTTGCATGGGAAGGCCTGAAGGGGATATCATATATAAAGGAGAACTTAGCAAGATGACTTGGTTCCACCATTAAGTGATTTTGGGAGGGAGATAGAACTTCAATCGACTCAAAATGATACCTTGAATGAAGATCGTGGTTCTCAACTAATGGGTTCAAACAAGTAGGCGGTTCCTGGGAGCGCAATCTCTTAGGATTGTTGGATTGAATGGGAAGAGGATGGAAATGTCTCCAAAAATGAGATCCTCCATATGAACAACCTTAATAGTTAATTGGACATGATCCCTCCTATGAAAAACGTAGTTCAGTGTGAAGAGGTTGAGACAATTAAGAAAGAACACCCTCCTTCTTTGACCCTGAATCCTCAAATTGTGGATAACCATCATTACACCATGACGAAAATTTGTAACCTAGTGGAGGTTGATGTGGATTTTAATCTTTGAAGTAAGAATTGAGGTTTCATATTTGTAGTATCGAATGGAGCAGTTGGAACACAAGGTTAATTTGTTGTTGTCTCTTTGTTCCCATCACGCATAGCCTCATCTTATTGAGGATATGGTAACCTAGGTATTTGTCAACCTGGATCAACATATTCCTATGTAGTCGGGTCACATGGATGGCCAAACTGAAGACAAGGATCCTCGCACACTATAGTGAATTTTTAGATCTTATGAGATGACTCCTTTACTCAGCTCTATCAACCTGGTTTCGAGTTTTTTTTTTTTTTTTTTTTTGATGTTTTGTTTTTTGCTTATAGATTACTACAGGTCTAGAGTAACAATAAAACATATATAGTCTTTTGGATCCTCAAAGGATTATTTTTTGAAATGGGCTTGGGCTTGGTTTGGTTTCTATTATTGGTGACCAAGTCCCAAGAATATGACAACTATAAAATTCCAGTTTCTTAGAAGGTAATAGCGATTTATTTCTTAGAAGAAAAAATAAAAAATAAGGGTAAGGAAGAAAATAGAGTGTAATTTAACCTCATGGTGAAAAATAAATAAAAATATAAAACTAAATAATAAATAATAAAAAGGATAATAATAAATAACCTATAATAAGTAATATAACTAGTAATACTAGTAATAACACTTTTAATGGTAAAATGTTAATGGAGGCTTGGTTGGTTGATGAAGCATCAAATTTTCCATTTCCTCCCCGCAAATACTCAAATTCCCCATCAACATGTTCTCCCTTCATGCCACGGTCAATATTATTTATTATGCACTATTCATACTATAATCATTATAATCAGAGACACATTAATCCTTATGTTGTTCCTAAGGTTTGCACCTGACTGCTAAAGGGAAAAGCTAGACCACCTATCAGTTTAGAATGATTGTTTCTTTTATTTTTTGTTGGTTGGTCAAAGGGTTATTCTATCAATACAAAAGGAAGGTTGGGTTGGAAAAATGATATGGATGAGGGTCCTCCTTGGCTGGTGGCATGCTAATGACAGACCAGTGAAATAATAGAAAACAAAGGGAAACAACTGACTACTCAATGAATAATTTGCTGCAAGAAGTTCAATACTTAAAATATAATTTCAAGACATTAAACATGTATCAAAAACACAATTACTCCCCCAGGTTGTAATAAAAACAAATCTTCACCAAAGCATTAGTTGTTTGATAGGTTGCATATCAGTAAAAATAAGTTATACAATAGCTGAAAGGAAATGAAATGTACTTTGCACAAATCAAAAACTGAATTCAAGATAAGAATAAAAACACATGAAGATTTGAATGAAACACTGTCATCAAGGGTATGTTCACCAGGTAGAGATCTTTAATCCATGCATAGAATGGGTCCAACTAGTCTGATGTAGTGTTATTCTTTCCCAAAATAGTTGACCCTCAAAACATTCAAAGACCCCCTATTTAATAGAGTTGCATAGGTTCTCATCCTTAGGGGACTAAGACCTAATTTTAGGTAACTGTTGGTAAAAAAAATTATTAACTTCACTAATACACTGGACTTAATCAGAAAGAATGATTCTTATCACACACAAAAGACCACTCTTGTATCTAATCTAAGAAAATGCTAGAATTAATCAACTAAAAACTATTATTGTCTCTGAGACAGAACTGATGCATGCGGTGGAGGAACTGAAGTGGTAGAAAATAGGTCTTGGAGTGACAGAATAGAGCTCTGTGTTGAGTAATGGCATGCCTGCAAGCTCTTGGAGACCACTGGAGACAACTGGATGCATGAGTAGAGTCTTCTGAAGTGTTCTGAAACCAATCTGCGTCGACCTGTGACTGAGACTTAACTCTATGTCTGTGTCTGATCTTTCGGAAGCTAGGTGCACTCTATCTCGACTATAACTAGCCCTTCTTCTTGATTTCTATGTGATAAACTAGTTGTGAATAGGAAGACGTGGAGGCGGGCGTCCCATAGGAAGACAGGACGCGTGAAGTTGGATGACGTGGATGTAGATGAAGTGGAGGTGAGTGGAGGTGACGTGGTGACCCGATGTCATTTAAGAACATGATTGTGGAAGTTATCGAGGGTGTTTTGGGTCCACACCACTCCGGCCCCCATAATTCCCCCACAAACTTCCACGTACCCTTCCAAGAATACCATGGTTCCAATTGCGGGACTGCTCTAGAAAATTAATGTCTGGGTAGTTTACGTCCCCGCAATGAATTGTAGTCGTCGATCGTGCCGCAATATATGATCCAAGTAATATTCCTTCCTTACATGTTGCAAGGATCAATGGTTCTAGTTGATTTGAGATCAACGATCCGCAATTAATTTGGGAGTTTGGGTTTCGGGCCTTTTAAATGCAAAATTCTTACCATCCTCTAGAGTGTTGTACTCCTGAAGTGAGATATTTGCCTCCACGTGGCCTCTAGATCTGGACGATCCAGATTCACTTCGAGACTTCAGGTGTTTGGGCTTCGAGATTTTGTAATGTTGTGCTTGGAAATATCTCGGAGTGGTATGGGCCCAGAGTGACATGGAAGGATAAATGTCATATGATGTCATAGCTGTTGATGTGTCATGGAAATAAGGGTGACACGTATCACATGGAAATGGGTGAGTGACGCAACCAAATGACCTAGAATGAGTGCCATGTGTCATGAATGATGAGTGCCACGTGTTTCGACACTTCAGGCTTCTGAAGTTTTTTACTGTGAGGCATGAAGTTCTCCCGAAGTAGTATGGGCCTGAAGTAACGTGCCAGTCTCTTGTTACTTCAAAACTTCGGCAGTTCGGTACTTCGAGTAATTCTTGTTTTAGTGCTTCGAAAACCTTTCGGAGTGCTAAGTCTCCGAAGTGAAAGATCTGCCTCCATGTGTCCTCGTTGATAGATGGTCAAGATTCACTTCAGAACTTCATGGCAGAGAAAGGGGTTTGTTTCTTTTGACTATGCAAGCTGAAGGGGAAAGAGAGATAGAAATTATGATTGATGTGTGGTTGGGAAAACTTGAAAGCTAATTAGCCAACTACCGTGTGTTTTATATTTGTCCTAGAACCCATCCTTGTGAATTCATATCCCTGGTTCAGGGGTGACCTTCTATTGAGAATTGGAACAATAATGTATATGGTTGGGAGGAACGTCCTTGGTCTGCATCCATTTGGTGATGGTTTAATTAAATATAAGTGCTCTATGTGTTTTTTTATATTTATATTTTGTTGTGTATATTTATCTCTGAGATGTAATTTCATGTGCATGCTTGCTGGTTACTGTGGTGCATGACACATTGGTCCTTTCCTGGCTGGTTTAGCATGAATCTTGATTATTTCATGTGTGGTTATTGCATTATTTCATGATGGATTTCGAGTTAATTGTTATCATAATTCAAAATCAATTTTGAAGTGTGTTTTTGAGGTAGCATTCCTAGCCTACTAGTCGTTGGGTACGTTACATGCTAGAAGTTAATGAAAGGGGCAAAAACCTTTACAAAACTATGAAGGATATAGTGGAACATTATTTCCACTTACAATACGAAAAAACAATCCAATGGATTCAAGAATTATGTTATACATAAACTATAACAAGTGTGTCTAGAGCTATGAGACTTGCAATATTAAAAACATACAATAATAAAATAAAATAAAATCATTTGAAAAGTATTATTGCGAAACATGTATTGTAATATGCATACACTGGTCCAAAAAATTACCAAATTAATATTTTTGCTAATTTATTTTCATATAAATTTAATTTTTTTTTT
>ML853324.1:16621-29699 GCA_009831015.1 Picea engelmannii | reverse complement strand
GTAAGATTCGTCAAGGTTTCTAAATTTCAAAATAAATTTTCATCCTTAAAATCATCCCTAACCATGATTGAAACATATGATTTTGCATGAAATGCATAATGTTCCTTATGCAGGACACCCTGGATATCAGAAAACCGTGGCAGTGATCAAGAGCCATTACTTTTGGCCAGGTATGAAGAAAGAGATCACCGAGTACATTGCTAGATGTATGGAATGCCAGAAAATGAAAGCTAAGAATAGGCACCCAACGAGGTTACTGCAACCTTTAACCATTCCTGAGTGAAAGTGAGAAATGGTGACAATGGATTTTATTACGGGATTGCCTAGAATAGGCAAGTTGCATGATTCGATCATGGTGGTGGTGGACAAGCTCACAAAAGATTCCCATTTTGTTCCACTGAAAACCACGCACAAGGTAGCAGAGGTTGTTTATATTTTCATGAAGGAAGTGGCATGATTGCATGGGATTCCTAAAACAATTGTATCCGACAGAGACCCAAAATTCACCTCGAATTTCTGGAAAGGGTTGTTCAAAGTATTCGGAACAAATCTAAACTTTAGTACAACTTATCATCCTGAGTCTAATGGACAGAGAGAAAGGGTGAACAGGGTGATAGAAGATATACTGAGAATGTACGTGATGGATAAACCATCGAAATGGGAAGACTACCTACACTTGGTAGAATTCGCGTACAATAATGGGTATCAGGCATCATTGAAGATGAGCCCATTTGAAGCACTTTACGAAAAAAAGTGCAATACTCCAGTAAGTTGGGATAATCCAACTGATAGGACAGTAGTTGGGCCAGAGTTTCTCAGGGATATGGAGGACCAGATGACAAAAATTAAGCAAACTTTAAAAGCTTCCCAAGACAGACAAAAAATTTATGCTGATAAGAACAGAAACCATAGAGAATTCAAAGTGGGTGATCATGTTTTCCTGAAAGTGAAAGCTAACAGGAGTTCCCTGAAGTTGGGAAGTTGTGCCAAGTTGGCAGCTAGATTTTGTGGGCCTTTTGAAATCCTGGAGAGGATTGGTCCAATTTCTTATATGATTGCATTGCCTGCATCTATGTTTGTTCATAATTTCTTCCATGTATCATTGCTAAAGAAATATATACCTGATGCTAATCATGTTATTGATTGGAATGTGATTCAGGTGGAACAAGAAGGTGATTTTCAAGTGCATTGGGTGCGCATTCTGGACCAAAAAGTCAAATAGCTCTGGAACCGAGCCATAGGGCTTGTAAAGGTTCAATGGACCTGGTACGGTCCTAAGGATGCTACTTGGGAACATGAAGATGCAATGCGGGCAGAATACTTGCATCTTTTTGAATATTTTTGAAAATTTTGTTATATATGGGTGTATGATGCACTGAGCACAGTGCATAAATAAGGGGAGGGGATTGTAATATCCCTCGGTCGAACCCAATTGTAAATATAATATGAATGTACTTAATATGGTGAGATGTTCTGACCTCATTTCGTAATGCACATCATGTGGCATAGTGCGCGCATGAACTACACAGTAAAATGATGTAATATGTACATTCAAGGATACCACGCACAGTAACTAAGGTGCGCGCAGTATAGAGGACAACGAGCCTCATGTATATGATATGTGTTATAGGCTGGTGAGACGGTTGTTATAAGCTGGGATGCTTATGTTTTGGCATTAGGCCGGAACGCCTAGATTTCAAAGGCCAATGCGCCTACTTTGTACATGACTCATGATTAATATAAAATACATCGTTGTGCGCAGACCGACCATGATAAAAGAGATGGGGGACTGAAATTCACCAATTAGGGAAAGGGAGGGCCAAAAGTCAAGGGAATATTATATTAATATTTCCTAAAACATAAAGTATGGATAATTATTTTATCCTAAGTTCTAAACTTGGGGACAAGTGGACCAAAGTAACTTCTGATATGACAAGTGTCAAGTTGGGGACATGCATTCATATCATGGGGGAACTTATCTCATTTGGAGACTTCTCACGGATACCTTACCAGCAGCCTGATGACCACTATTGGAAGAAGGAATTCCATGAAGAGTTCACAGTGATTCTTCTCCACACTCAGTTATCCAGTCAATGATTCCATGACCATTTCACTCATGCATTTCGTTATCCTTGAGACAACCATTTCACCATTCCGGAGCCTGTTTCCATAGCCCTTTTGGTTGGTGTACCTAGTTAGCTTGGAGTGGGATTGAAGAAGCAGGTTGTCATGCCCATGAGAAATTCTCTAAGCGAGAGAATTTTTGGGGATTGATTCTTGAAGGTGCTAGACTGCAGCTATAGCGCTTTGAGACTTCTGGTCCGGCCTGTTGCTGAAGCCCTGGAAAGGAAGTGGGGTAGCCGAGGGACTGTTGAGCATAGAAGGGGCACACTTCCTTGGGTGGGACAGGCATGTGGGGAATGAGAGGTTGTAGGTTGTTAGTTGAGTGAGCATCTGAGATGGATTCTTTCATGTTGTTCATGAGCCTTAGCCTGGATAGGAACCCTTTACCCTAGGTGGAGTTCAGTCCCAGCGCAGGGGTGACTCACTGTTGAGAGTGATGAACAGTGTAGTCTATGGTTGGGAGGTTCATGGACGGTTTGTATGTAGTTGGTGACAATATTTCCAAGATAAGTACCAGTTGTATGATAAAAATGATTTGTTGCATGTTATTTACATGCCTATGTTACAGTTATAATATATGTGATTATAATTGCTTGTGTGTTTATGGGTAATTCTCTGTAAATGTTGCATATCTATAGTAACTGTTATTTCAGTATAAAAGTCGTATGTTACAGAAAGTAATTGTTTGTTTATGTTTATATGTAAAGCTTCTGCGAGCGTGTTTTATGTATATGTCTTAGTTGCATGTAGTTTAAAGAGTAAATTTATGTGGCATTGCTCAGTTGACTATTGGGTATGCTACTATATGTTCCGCAGTATGGGAACAAAGCGTTCCCTAGAGTAGCATGGCTCGGCTTGAAGGCTGGGAATGTTATTGGCTAGTGTCAGAGAATAAGTGGTTTCTCTGGAGTGGCATACCCCGGCCTGCAGGTGGCCTGGGGGAACGTTACACCAGCTCAGGTATGAGTCAAATATTGAGTCAACTAACTAGTTTGTCTCTACAGGTCGAAGATATGAAGAAAGACAAGGGAAAAGATAAAAGAGAAGACATCTAGTGTGTCAGATGCAAATCAGAAGGCTATGAAAAGGAACACTATCCCCTATTCCATGAATACTTAGCCTCTGGAGCTCCGAGCACATTGAAGCAAGTCACCCTACCATGGTGTGAGGTATGCAGAAATAGGCATCGCCCTAGTGAGTGTTATTACATGCAAAAATATGTTCAGACAGCCACAAATTTGTATTGTGTGTTTTGTAAGTCCATGGAGCATGATGATAGGGATTGTAGGGCTTATGACCTCATTCACGAAAGGTCAAGAGACATATACAAAATTCAAGGCGAAGTACAACAAGCTGGAAACACTATGTAGTATAACTCCCCTGGGAGAGGAAACTTCAATCCTCGTGGTGGATTCAGAGGATGAGGGCGAGGAGGAGGTATGGGTCGAGGCTGAGGAAAGATCATTTGTTACAATTGTGCACAACCAGGACACTTAGAAAGGGATTTTCAGAACCCTTTCACTACTTGCAGCTATTGTAGTTCCTTTGAACACATTATAGAAGATTGTCATGTGTTGCTAGCGAAGCGTCAGGAAAGATGAGGACCTTAGCAGAACCCGCAAGTGCAACTAATATATGTTGAACCTCATGGAGAAGACCCTATAATCATTGTTATCACTAGAGGAGGAATTGTTACAGGAGAAGATAGATTGGCCCAAGGAAAGACTACAGAAGACTCAAGAGTTAGGAAAGCCACAGAGAAGACACAATTTTTTTATGCAAAGAAAGAAAGACAAATATTTGAGGAGGCAAGAAACGAGTTCAAAGAAGACCAAGTTTCTTCATCAAAGACACGGCCAGAAGTAAGATAATATGGAATGCCTCTGGCATTCGATCATTATGCTTCACCAAAGGAAGGAAAAGAGGTAAGCAAGCTCATGGAATTTTTATATACATATATTAAGTTGATTTAGGATGAGAGAGTTGTACAAGAGCTACAAAATTTAATTAGACAATATGAGCTAGGAAAGATAGACCCCTTACTAAATAGGTAAGTACACCAAATTGCTAAAAAGAGAAGGACAAATAAGGAACTACACTTGAATGCTCAAATAGGATAATATGATATAGACTATGTGTTCCTCGACTTAGGGTCAGAGGTCAATGTCATGACGAAGAAAACCTGGCCACTGATGGGAAAACCGAAGTTGATCTACTCCCCTATCAGGATTAGGATTGCTAATCAGCAGGCAGTAAGCCCCTTTGGAATATTGTAACATGTCCCTATGGACATCAACGGAGTAAGAACATTTGCAGATTTTGAGGTAATTGAGATAGTTGATGACAGTTGTCCTTACCCTGCGTTGTTAGGAATTGATTGGGCTTTCAATAATTCCATTGTGGCTGATCTAAAGAAAAGATGAATGACTTTTGAAAGAGATGGCATTAGGTTCATAGCACCTTTAGATCTAGATGAAGGTCAGTGATACACAGAAATTATCAGAGAAGATCAAGACCACACATATGAACTAGAAAACATATACAAATTAACAGTGAGATAGCAAGATTACATTAATCCTACAGTCAATGGAAACCTAAGATAGTGAAGTGACAGTGCATGCTCATTAGATTCAGAAGAAGCACTGGAGAACTGGAAGAACAAAATTTATGAAGTATCTACAAGGAGATGTGCTATATTAACCAGAGAAGTTTGTTGGATCGGCACAACAGTAAGTAAATTTCCCACTTTTGATGGTCTGAATCCTTTAGAAACCTTCTTGTTGGAATTTGAAGCAATTTTACCAATGCAACAAAGATTGTTGGCAATGGATGAGGCCTTGAAAGCAACACCAATAAGATGGTGGGGTACACATAAAAACAACATTACAGAATGGGTACAATGTCATACCCTGATGACCGCGTGGTTCTCAGCACAAGTAGAATGTTGTGAAGTTCGCTACAAAGGTCGAAGCTACCCAAAGGACCATGTGTGAAGTTGCGAGGAATCCTAGAGAACCATTCCTCAAGATAAATGGGTGCATAAATTCATTAACACGCTGGACACAACCTCTATCAACTGGTACCTTCAAGCAGACTTGTGCCTCGTCACTGCAGATTGGGAAGGTATGACTCAAAATTTTGTAACCACCTTCTTATTTGAAAGTCCATATCCTTTAGTAGATCAATCATTATAGATTGTAAGATAGAAAGTAATAGAGGATGCCTCTAGCCTCCCTTTAGAACAAGAAGAGGACGAATGGACTGTGCCTCTCCAAAAACTACAAGGTTGTTACAACATCAATGTTGATGAAGACGATGATCCTAGGAAGGTGAACATTGTCGAAACAGAAGGCCAAAGAGATGTGGAAGGACTAGTATTTGAGCTACCATTCATTGGACAGTCGATCAAGATTAAGAAGATCAATATTGGAATAGAGCAAACACCAAAGCTTGCAAATGTTGGAGATTACTGGGATGTTGCTACTATTGACAAAATAATAGAGTTACTACATGAATATCAGGACTTGTTTCCAACCAAGTTCACTGACATGAAGGGAATTAAAGGGCCTATGGGAGAGATGAGTATCCCTTTGAAACTAGATGCAAGACTAGTCAAACAGAGACCCTACAGACTGAACCCTAAGTATAAGGAGAAAATGAAGATTGAGCTCGATAAAATGCTGGAAGCAGGAATTATAGAACTTGTCGAAGAGTCAGAGTGGATTATCCCTATGGTGGTGAAGGACAAGAAGATTGGAGAGAAAATGATCTGTGTAGATCTCAGGAAGCTAAATGATGCCTATTTTCATGACCCCTTCCCTACACCATTCACTGACGAAGTGTTAGATAATGTGGGAGGCCAGGAGGAATATTCTTTTACAGATGGATTTTCAGGATACTATCAGATCCGGATTGCCAAGGAAGATCGACATAAGACCATGTTTGCAACAGAATGGGGATCCTACCAGTACACAATGATGCCATTTGGATTGAAGAATTCCCCAGCCATATTTTCTAGGGTTGTGGTCGAAACATTCAAGGAATTTTTGTATAAATTTTTAGAAGCATATTTTGATGATTGGACTGTTTTTAGTTTATTGAAAAATCATATTGAATGTCTAAGGCTAATGTTGGACAAATGCAGGCAGTGTCAAATTGCCTTGAATCTAAAAAAATGCATCTTCTTTTCACCATTTGCAATGTTGTTAGGTCATATTGTATGCAAGCAGGGATTGCTGGTAGATCCATCTAAAATTGTTATTATAGTTTATTTACCCCCTCCTACTTCAGTCAAACAACTGCACACTGTGCTGGGACATACTGGATATTACAGAAATTTCATTAAAGGATATGCCCATATTACAATACTTGTGGAGAAGCTTTTGAAGAAAGATTTCCAATTTAGTTGGACAGAAGAATGCCAGCAGAGCTTTGACACACTGAAACAAAAAATGGTTACTGCGCCCATTCTGGTTTTCCCAGATTGGAGCAAGGAATTTCACGTGCATGTCAATGCATCTTCCATTGCATTGGGAGATGTGTTAGCACAACCTTGTGAAGGAGATATTTCCCATCCGTTAGCTTTTGCTAGAAGAAAACTATCCATCGTTGAGATTAATTACACCACTACTGAGAGAGAAGAATTAGCCATGGTGTATGTGTTGCATAAATTTCGCCACTACTCGTTGGGAGGACACTTTAAAATTTTTATTGATCACTCCACGTTGAAATACCTAGTCAACAAGCTAGTGTTGGGGGGATAATATGCATATGGCTTCTGCTATTTTAGGAATATGAATTTGAGATCATAGTTAAGCCATGAAGAATGAACAAAGGTCCTGACCACTTGTCAAGGTTGGAACATGGCGAAGAGCCCACTAGTTTGGAGGATACACTGTCAGATGCACAGTTACTGGCCATTAGAAAGATTGATGACCACTTCGCAGAAATAGTCCAGTTCCTGTCAACAGGAATGGAACCTAGCGAGTATACAATTCCCCAGAAGAAACATATAGTAGTGCGTGTTTCCAACTTTTCACTTATAGCTGGACAGCTATACAAGATGGGACCTGATGCGATATTGAGAAGGTGTGTTATGGAGGAAAAGTGACCATTGATCCTCGCAGAAGCTCATGAAGGCATCGCAGGAGGACATTACGTAGGGAAAGCAACTACGCAGAAGGTTCTTAGAGCTGGCCTTTGGTGGCCTACCTTACACAGAGATGCAAAAGACTATTACAGAGCCTGCGATGTATGCCAAAGAGTTCGGAAACCATAAAGAAGAGATGATATGTCATTAGCACCATAGTTTACCCTACAAGCATTTGAGAAATGGGCCATTGACTTCATGGGACCTATAAACCCACCAGACAAGCACACAAGAGCAAGGTACATAATTACTGTGACAGAGTACTTGACTAGATGGGTTGAAGCAAGAGCAGTTAAGGACTATAGTGCAACTACAGTTGCACGCTTCATAATTGATGACATCATAACCAAGTTTGGATGCCAAAATATCCGTATGAGTGATCAAGGCACACATTTCATAAATAAAATAGTTGAATCCCCGACTAAGGAATTTGCAATCCACCATCAGAAGAGCACACCTTACCATCCACAAGAAAATGGAACAGTAGAAGCATTCAACAAGATCTTGGAGACAACATTGATGAAGATTTGTAGTGTAAACAGGGATGACTAGGATTTAAGAGTACCAGCAGTACTATGGGCCTACAGAACCACTTGTAAGAAGCTTACAATGCAGACCCCTTTTAAGTTGGTATATGGTCTCAAAGTCGTTGTCCCAATGGAATATTTGGTACCAAGCCTAAGAATTGTTTCCTTTACAGATATGGATGACACTGGCATTGTTCGAGAGAGGCTTGAATAGTTGGTTGAACTAGAAGAAGACATATTTATTGCAGGCTTCCATCAGCAGTTACAGAAGGAAAGAAAGAAGTCCTATCATGACATAAACATCAAGAAGAAGGCATTTAAACAAGGTGATCTAGTACTAGTATATGACAGTAAGTTCATCGAACACCCTGGGAAGTTTAGAACACATTGGATCGGGCCATATGAGATCGCCTATGTTACAGAAGGAGGAGTTTCATAGTTGAAGACTTTGAATGGAGAATGGAAGGAAGGATTAGTGAATGGGATCCGGATGAAGTTGTACTATGACAACCAACTGCCTCGCATCTCTCAGTAAAAGCATAAGGAAAATAGTCGAAGTACCAGGTGCAGTTGAAACTGGGTACCAGGCATAGAAAATATAGTCTACACACGGAAGGAGAGGAGGCATAGAGCAGAAAGTAGAGGCTGCACTGTGCAATCTGAAGTCGAAGTAAAACAGAAGGATTGAATCTGAAGTGCCTCGGGACGAGTCACAGGTGAGTGTTGGGGGCATGTTGACCCTTGGTTATGAAAGTAAGCGAAGATCAAGGAAGAAAAGGAAAAATGCGAACTACGTGGAAGACACAGTGACTACTACTAGGTTGAAGTCAGAAAAATAGCAGAAAAGACAGAGCGAAGTAAAAGGAAGCAATACATTGGACAAGGATATCAAGGATGATAGATCATCAAAGAAGAAGGATCGTGGACAACTCAGCAAGCAGAAAAATCCACCGTTGGATGCTTTGGATCACCGCGCGAGAAAGAAGGAAAGATAGGTTGGTGAAGCCCTGAAAACGCGGGTCAAGTTGACCTAGGGTTTTAGACACCTAGGTTTTTGGTATCTAGGGTTTTAACACCTAGGTTTCGGCCCAAGGATGTTGGTGAGTGATTGTAATGTATAAATAAAGGTCTAAAGGACCTGGGATGGGTTGGTGTCAAGTTGATTGAGAGTTTATTGTTTTTATGGGATCAAGTGAATAATATTGTGTGAGAGAGAAGTGTTAAGTACGAGAGCCTTCTATATTGTAAGATCTTCAGTTGGGTGTGAAGATCAACCCTGCATCTGGGTGCACAGGGAGGGGATAGATAGCGAGGATAAGAAAGAATATCTACTAGCTGAGAGCATAGACAAGAACTGTATGCTTCACATTAATATATTATAAAGAACAGTTATGTGGACATAGCCCTGGAGAGAGGGTGAACCACGTATACCTTGTGTTGTGTGGGATTGATGTTATGCTCTTTTCCCTTTGATATATTGTTATTTCATTACTGTGTTAGATCTGATAGATAGTTGTGTGGAGTAGATTTAAACTGGTAAGAGATATATAAATTTTTGTTTCATTCTAGTACTAGATCCACTTGATATTCTCCTTGGTTGTAGACATCTTTGTCCTGCAACCCCCCCATAGTTTCTTCAGGTGAGACTGCATCTTCCTTGTAGGTGTTGTTGAAAGGGCTAGTAGTTAGGGCTTGCTGGTGCACTCTTGGAGCTGAACCCTGGGTCTTCCCCTGTGCCAACAATCAAGAGTGCATCAAGAAGTCTTTTTTCTAATGGAGACAAGGGAAAGAGGAATTTTGAAGGAAATGGAAAGAAAAATGCTTCAGTCAAGAAAGAGAGAGAGAAACTCTCTTGTAAACATTGTTCAAAGGATTTCCATGATGAAGACCATTGTTGGAAACTTCATCCTGAAAAGAGACCCAAAAAGTTCAACAGCAAAGAGAAACCAAACATTGTTGCAACTGTACAACAAGATTTAGGATCTGATTTGGAAGATGAAACAAAAATCATAGACATGGGTTTAAAAGGTAAGAATTCTATTGCTAGCACTAGTTCTTCAAATTATGCCATCAATGAAACTCAACATGAAAAAGAAAGAATAGATATTGTTCACATAAGTGTAATTTTGAAAAATACCAAGATAGATACTCTTTTTGATACGGGATCACCAGCAAACCTCATTTCTGAAGACATTGTCAATAAACTAGATTTGGAAACTACTCCACATCCTAAACCTTACCCTTTAGGTTGGATATGTGAAAATGCCAAATTGCATGTGACAAGAAGGTGTAAACTTAGATTTTCCATCACTGCAAACTATATAGATGAGGTAGAGCTTGATGTTATTCCATTGAATATTTGTGGTATTGTGTTGGGAATCCCATACTTATATGATAGGAGAGCCATATTTCATCGTCATCATAACAAGTATCATTTGTTTAAAAATGGAGTTGAGTACATTGTTAGAGAACATACAAAGAAGATGAATTTGTCACTTACAAATGTTGGACAAATGAAGAGACTAGTCAATGCTAGTAAGAACCTTGTACTTTTGATGATTAAACCCAAATACAATGATGAAGAATAATTTTTCCAAGGATGTGATGCAAAGTCACAATCTTATTTATATGAGGTTGTTAACGAAAATGTTGAGATATTTCAGGAACCAAGGGGATTTCCTCCTAAAAGGGGTATCCAACATGAGATTTTATTGCAGCAAGGAGGTCCTCTTCCAAACATTGACATGTGCAAGATGTCAGACATGGAGAATGTTGAAATCATAAAACAAGCCCAAGAGTTGCTTGACAAAGGGGTCATCAAACCGAGCACTTTTCCATGTAGGTCACCAATTGGTTTGGTACCAGAGAAAGATTGTATATGGCATATGTGGGTAGATTTCAAAGCCTTGAACAAGACTATAGATATAATTGTTGAAGAAGACACATGGAAGAAAGCTTTGAAAGCAAAGAAATCTCCATTGCATGCCTTGACAAGCTATGTTTTCCACTTGGTGATAAGGTATAAGAAAGACATATATGACAAAGTTGTTGATATGCTTACTAGGCCTATTGTTAGTGCTTCAATATTTTTTAAGCATCATCTCATCATGCATGAGAGCTATTTGGAACACTATGTTTTAGATGTTGATTTCAAATATATTTATGCAACTTTGTGTTGTACTAACCAAGTTGAGAAATTGGATTCATATGTGCATGGTAAACTTTTCTATCTTGGCAAGCTATGTTTTTCACACGGTGAAAGAGTCAACATGATAAGGGAAGCTCATTCTTCTCTTGTTGCTGGCCATTTTGGTGTGGGAAAGATGGTGGCTAGTTTAAAAAACAAACATCCTAAGTTTTGGGATGAGCATCTACATTACTTTCAGCATGCTTATAACTAGGCCAATAAGTTCATTGAACAGTTTCAGTTTGTGCATCAAATCGTTCAAGAACAATTGAAAAAGAGCCAAGCCAAGTATAGGACAAGACATGACAAGTTTTATGCTGGTCTTAAAGGCACCAATCCAAGAAAGGATGGATGGATTCAGTTTGGAAAGGTGAGGGAACTCTACCCTCATCTTCAGATTGACTAAAAGTACTCTTTTTGAGGTCCAAAATCTTCCTAATGGGGAGGTGTGATCCAGAGGATCAAATTTTGCTCAAAAATCAAAGTGCTTGGAATCGCTTAAAAATGGACACGTGTGTAGGCCTTGTCCTCACGAACACAATGCAACTTGAATAAGCTCAACCAAATATCGTATGATAAATATATCATGTTCTGATCATTTTTCCAAACATGCAAAATTGTGTTGACTGTACAATCCGTACAGTGTTGACGTGGAAACTGACCGTGCATTTTGTATGACCGTACAATGCTGACATGGAAGGGTACAACTGCAACACGTGGTATTATTTCATGGATTTCCCATGGTGCAGAGGTGTTTATGTGGTAGGGTACAACTGCGACACGTGGCAGGTGACATGTGTTAAGGGTGGCATGGCTTATCTATTTGGCAATTGACATGGACCAATGATTGGTCGACATGTGTCATCGGGAAAGCAAATGGGAAGGTACCACGTGGCCCATCCAGGGGCCGCCACATGCCACCCTGTCATTAGTTAATATATTAAAATTGTAATGGATTCCACGAGGGTCAAACCCGAGACCTCCAAGGTTGGCAGAGCTCTAACATAGTTTGGGCTACCATCCCACCTAACGGTGTTACTTACCCCTATATCCTATTAATATTTATTTGAATTAGAAGTTTGGTATTGTTGGCGGAGGAAATGGATGGGGATCAGCCTCAGCCCATGGTTCAAACCTCATTTCATACACTATATATGACCACACTTTATAACCATTTCGCAGGGTTTTAAATGTTTAGCCCTGGTCCATTGTATAGCCCCCTGCGCATACAATCATTCCATGCGACCCTATACTTTGGCATGGGGATTTCCACTGGTGTTTATCCCAGCAGGTGTGGAGCCTTGGCCACATGGCCACTCCACGTGACCAATGGAACGGGGTCTATGCAACATTTTAGCCACAAAGAGCCGAGAAAGGTGTTGGGACGTGGTGATATTCCCCCCATGTGACCAACACCTCCGTCGGGAAAAGGGGCTAGCGCACTAACGGTCCTACAATTTTTCCCATTGTGTGTGTTGGGTTTTGGCACGAAAAACACACAGAGGCTGAGTTAGTCTATTAGTGGGTTCAATTTGGCGAGCAGGTACAACAAGCTTGAAGGGAAAAACTTCTAGGAGGTGTAACTTCTTCATTTTTTGGCCAATCCAGGTGCCGAAAAATCCCAGCTGGATGTACAGTCCGTACAGTGTTGACGTGGAAACTGACCATGCATTTTGTAGTGACAATTTTGTATAACCATCTATTTTGTATTCTGAGCACTGTAAGAGAATTTTTTAAGAATAATGAAAATGATCCAAGGGAAGTTGGACTAGGAGATGTATCCCAAGAGAGGGGTGAACTCATTTATCATTTGTTGTGTTATGTGTTCATTTTTTTATGGTTTTTATATGTCTAATATGTTTCTCATGATTAAGTAAAAACTCATTAAACTTATGTGTTAGTAACTTGATCCAATTACCCAAACACATACCTTTTGTACACTTGAAATTTAAAAGAGACAAGTCTTATTCATTTTAAAGATCTATTGGAAAAAAATCCATTCCATTTTCAGATCAAGGGCCATCAAACCATAACCCACAAGGAGGAATCCCAAATTCCAATCCTTCTGGACTACATTTTGGACAACCTTTC
>ML853321.1:13681-29727 GCA_009831015.1 Picea engelmannii | reverse complement strand
GAACTCTATGTCATCCAAATAAAAAACTTCATCCTCTGTAGGGACAATAGGAATGGTGTCCATGGGATTAGGGAACTTGTAAATAATTTTAAGGTAGGAATTCTAGTCCCTTAAGGGAATCATATTATTTTCTTTAGTATTGCGGATTAGAATTTTCCTCCAGAACTTCTCAGGATCAAGCTTAGATAGTTGTGAAAGCTTCTCTTGCCTTTTATTGATATAGTACATTTTTTTCCTTTTAATTAGGGATTTGTACATATTGATCTTATCAAGTTTTAAGGACTCATTAGAAGAATCCCTAATGTCTTTCCTAGCAATCATACATTTTTTATCGTACCAAGGGTTGGTTGTTCTATTATTCTTTTTACAGGACACCTCGAAAGAGAACTTGTTAATAGAAGTGGAAAGGGTAGTTGTAAAATTATGATAAAGGTCTTCAATGTTGTCCTTAAAAGTTATGAGATGTAATTCACTATTTAAATCCTTTAAGAAAATGTCAACTTTACATTTTTCAAAGAGTAGTTGTCTTTGATTATTAAAATTATCTTCAATGGTGCTCCTATGCAAGGCAAATTTTAGAGTTAGGGTTAAAGGTCTATGATCAGAGTCGATTTCATGGTCATTTAAAAGGTCCAAAGTTACTATTTGGTTGGAAAGAGGGATACAAGATATCACATAATCTACAAAAATACTACCTAGTCCATGAATACAAGTCATCTAGTTGGAGTTTGCCCACTTCATTAATCCATTGCAAATTATTAGGTCTTGAGAGGTGCAGAGCTTGACTAGTTGTTAGCTAAAAAAAGGTCCTCATCTAGCCATAAATGATTATGGTTGGAATCATTGCTTAAAATGATAGCTTGGTTAGTTGCAATCCTAGTATTAAAGACACTTAGTAGAGGATATTACCTTCATTTTTCAAACTATAAATATCTTGTTCTAAATTATTATAGGGACAATTTCTAGCTAGATTGTTTTTCTTATAAAAAGTAATTTCTAGCTAGATTGTTTTTCTTATAAAAAATAGAATTAATAGGGGGAAAATAACAAATTTCTTTATACATCTTCTTAGCATTGATGTCTGAAATTTCTATCTAAATATATCGATTAAGAAAGTAGATCTTATAAACTTAAATGTGAGAAAAAATATTTTTTCTAATATATTATATAAACTTTTTAAATAAATTATTTATTGATTATACTTAAGCATATATAAACCTATCTATTTTGATAATACAACCACTCAGTTTCACTTTAACCACTCAATTTCACTTTGCCATTTACTTTTGGGCAAAGGAATGTAATGTATTTCACATAGTTACCAAATTCAACAGAATCGATTAAATGAATTTGAAAATTCGTCCATTGGGTATTCGGCCGAATTGTTCGTGCATTCGATTCATCTACACAGCAAGTCTAAGTATATGTGGAGCACTATGATGGTCAAGAACTTTAGAGTTTGGTTGTGTAGTTGGTAAAGTATAAGTCTGAATTTTTGTCTAATTATTTTATAATTGGAAAATCTTCTCACAAACTTTTTGCGTTTCTTCCCATTAGAACTGGGAAACTATGGCATTTAGTGAAGGCAACGTTACAATCTGATGGATGAAAATGGTAATATACTAGCACAGCCATAGTCGCTAACTCGCGTTGGATAACGCCTAAAGGTCGGATAACATCTAAAGGTCGGATAACATCTAAAGGTCGGTTAAGAACGTGTGTAATTTGTAATCCGTCTGTGGTAATATAAAACGTTTGGCTGCACGTTTTAATCTTATTTAATCATTTAAACTTGGCAATTATATATCCTTACAGTAATTTTTTAATGTGATTAAATAAATGTTAAAAAGTAAACATGTTAAATGTGATTAAATAATTTTGGAGGACGACTAAGAATATGCCAGCATCTTCAATGTATAGCCACTAGCACAGCCACATCATTGTGGCTGATGAACGCCGAAAGTTCTATTTAATTTAGTTCTATTTAATTTATTAAACCTAATTTGAACATAAACTCAAATTAAATTTGAAAACATAATAAAAACATTAAAAAATTTATTTAAGTACTTGCATAATTAATAACCTAAACCCGGAATTTTAAGCACATAGTGAATCTATGCATGCGGATCGACCAGTGAAAGCAGGTTTATGGTCGCCTTGCCTTCAATGGTCGGCAGACATGGATGAAAAACCTAAAACCTAAATATCATAACCAAAACAAATCAATGGTGGCTTTGCCTTCAATGGTCGGCAGACAGGCCCAAGCGCAGCCTCGTAGCCATTGCAGAAAAATCGGGCACCGATCAGCTTTTTGTTGCAGTGCGAGGCGTTGAAGCGTGTGCCGGCCTCGCACTCTCCCTTCCACTGAACCGAACATAATTCACTGAATTCCAGAGCCAAATCCACAGAATTCGAGACAAAAGACAAAAGCCAAATCCACAGAATTCCAGAGCTCCCCATACTCAACAATCCAGAGAGCACTCTAAAACATATTTCAGCGGTTTTCCTCACTAAGATCTGGAGCGCTCCTTACCTGAACTCTAACCCACAGTTCAGGAAATGAAAAGCGTGGACAGGCAGAAAATGAAACGCGCAATATGAAAAGAGTGGACAGGCAGAAAATGAAACACGCAATAATAAGAAAATGAAACGGGCGTACAGGTGAGGAAAGCCAGAAAATGAACGGACACCTAAGGAAAGGCTGCTTGTATAGCCAAAAATTGAACGGTTAATCATTTAAACGTGGCAATCATATAATGATACAGTAATTCCTTAATATGATTAGGTAAATGTAAAAAAGTAAACAGGTTAACGGATGTATTAAAAAATACAAGGAAGTTATGAAGAGTAAATCACATTCATTGATTTGGGAGGACGACTAAGAATATGCCAGCATCTTCAATTGTTAGCCATTAGATTAGAATTTGAGATTAAAAGGTGATTAATTGTGCCCATTATCAATAGGTATACGCCTTTCGGCGTAATTAGATTAGGGTTTAAGGTTAAATAAGGTTAAAAAATCATTAATTGTGCCCATTATCAATAGGTGTAAGCCTTTCAACGTAATAATTATATGGTGTACAACTATTAAAAATGAACATATTTAATAGGTTTTTAATTTTTAATGAATTTTATRTAGATTAAATTTAGATTGAATATTCTTTATGATCACCATAAATGAAAATATGATTTCAACMTTAACTTCTTTATTATTAATCATATTTCAACATTAACTTGTGGTCGACTGTCGACTGATATACTATTGCGCTCTTCCTCTACCATAAGATTAGTTGACTCTTCCTTAAGCCTGCACCTACGCCCGAGCCCTAATCTTCTGTAGTTCGAATTTTTGTTTTCTGTTGTCTGAATTTGCATTTTTTCTATTTATTATTATCATCCATATTATTTTAATTTTTGTTTTTCTGTAGTTCTAATTAGTTTATATAATTTTTCAGGGTTCTGGATTCATATTCATTCATTATCATAATGCGTCCGGTTCTGGATTCAGCACAAATTTATCTGGGCACCTCGTTACACTAAGAACAGATTTATTGTATTATGCTGGATTTTCTAATTTTTCATAATGCCTCGGGTTCTGGATTCATCCTCACACATTATTATAATGCTCCGGGTTTTGGATGCAAAGCAAACGTATTTGAATACCTGGTTACACTGCAAACGGATATATTTTATTCTGCAGGATCTGAACTCCAATGCATGCAAAGATTCCAATGCATGMAAAGATTATCATGAATTTGGCTTTTATCTACCATGATTTCTAATAAGACATAAACTTTACATTTACTTTAATATTGTCTGCCAATATCCATTCTGTTTTGTATAAATAAAGCATGGAGTGTAAAGCATCAAAACGTTTCCCATTCTGTTTTKTATAAATAAAGCATGGAGTGTAAAACATCAAAACGTTTCCCTTTGCTGCCAATGACTTTAGGTTTTGGTGCATCATTCATTAAATTATTTTATCTCTTCAATAATGTGGATGGACACAAGATCAAAAGACATGAACCAATATTTTTATTATTGATCTATCTATATTAAATGGCTAAATGGACATGAACCAATATTTTTATTATTGATCTATCTATATTAAATGGCTAAATGGTTAATGAATGCCATCATGTAATATGTAATACATGTTACATGAAATACATATTATAGGTAATATGTGTAATACATATTACATGTAATATGTATTGTGAACATTTAATATGTAATATATGTAACATGTAATACATATTATGAACATTTAATATGTAATACATGTTACATAAAATACATATTATGTAATATGTATTGTGAACATTTAATATGTAATACATGTTACATAAAATATATATTATATATAATATATGTAACATGTAATACATATTACATGTAATATGTGTAATATGTATTGTGAATGTCAAGTAATTGTGGTTATATATATATATATATATATATATATATATATATATAAATTACAAACCCTAATTTTAACATAAACTTTAATTAGGGTTTGGTTTGTAAATGAAATATATTGTGAATGTCAAGTAATTGTGGTTTTTGATAATCAATATATATATATATATTTAATTTACAAATCATAATTTTAACATAAACTCTAAACTAAACTCTAATTAGGGTTTGGTTTGTCAATGAAATATACTCGGGGTTCATCGGCCATATTGTGGCTGGCTGTGATAGTTTAAATCTCGTCGACCTGCACGTGGATCTGAGCAAGCTTCACGCTGCCGAGCCACGAACATAAAATCTAGCGCCATGAAAGCTGTTAAAAAAGCTGAAGCACAGAAATAGTTTGATTACCATAATCAAAGAGCCTTAACGACAATCAACGACAATCAAATAAAAGTTCACCATATCATGGCTTCAGCGAAAGCTTGAAAATTTATGTTTCCAGTAAGGATCTCAAACAAGAAGCCCTTCCCCAAGCAGAATTTAGATAATTTACATAAGCCATCTGACATTTGGTTGATGCTGAATCGAAACACTTGGGGCTCGTCGCCTCAGGAATTCGTAGATAAAGCCAACACTATAATGCCCAGAAAATGGAATTTGGGCTTCCTGTTAGACCACAGCTCAACCAAATTTACACAAAGTACTTACTAGATATGTCCAATGCATATTTGGAAATTGGAATGCCTATTAATATACATGTGTTTCTTGTGAGATGAATTATTGGGGGCTGAGAATTATAACTCCCACAAGCACGATTAACAACATTACAGCGTATTCAGCATATCGATGGATACCAGATGTCAACCTATTAATATTTCTACCTTCTAATACTTCAAAGTGATTTTACCAGAGGGAGGAGCGGGATATGGATGCAGTAAAAGATGTTTTCCATCTAACAGATCCGCAAAATGGGGTTGGCTCTTCTTCACCAGCTTGGCAAAACGACGCCATGAAACCTTCAGCTTTGAGAACACAGTAGTCCACCTGGGACGACGACGTCCCATACCCAAAACAAAACGAATCCTCCTGCTCCACCTTGTCCTTGGCCGCCTCCTGCTTAATTTGAATAAACGTCTCACTTTTTTCCTTGTTACTGTTACCTCTGCCTCTGAAGGTATCTCCTCTTCTTCATCATGTTTCCTGATTCTTTCATACTGTTGAATCCCATGCAACTTCCTTGATAGCCATGACTGAGAAGAACACTGAATCCCATGCAACTTCCTTGATAGCCATGACTGAGAAGAATGTTTGCTCGCCATTCTTTTTTAACAGAAATCACTTTTTAAACAAAAAGTTCCAAGAACATGCCTTCTAAATAATGTCTGAATCTCAGTGCATTCTGGATTGGTTTTGCCATCCTGAAACCAACGTGGGTTCGGGTTATCGGAGGGCCCAGGGGCAAAGTGAACAGTTGACTTTGTGGCTGGGCCCTGGGCTACAAGGCAGCATGTTTTCATGTGAACTTTGAAGGGCAAACGCCTGTCCATCTGTCCTGAGGAGCATAGAACAGTAAACATACCTGCCTCTGCTTCCTCTATGTCAGGTAAGATATTGCAACATGCACTTAACGTAATGAGACGGATTTTGGATTTGCTGTGATAGATGCATCAGCTATCGTGTTTTAAAATACCAAAATTTATGTGGAGCTCCTTGGAATCTCAATTCCTTTTTAATTATGCAATTGTCACCTCATCCTAACTTATGCATTGTCATGCTATGCAGTTTGGTTGAATTTACAACCTCAAGACGACACCATCTTCGACTTTCAAATCATATTTTAGATTCTAAACTACTCAGAAAAATCCTTTCATTCTCATCAAGAATGACGTATCAGTTGATCGTTACATTGTTAATAACGACATTTATCAACAGCTAAGCCTTATGTTGGTTATTATAATCAACTTACATCAATTTTGTTATTTTTCTATCAAAGAGTAGAATATATATAATTAAAAAAAAATTAAAAACATTAACATGTGTTTTTTTCGACTAAACTTATTTCAAAAGCTTTAGTCTAATTGTTTAACTGTTCTATGTTTTGGTTCTTTTATGGAGATATTTTCTGTTTAATTTTGCCTGAAATTTGACAAGAAATTGTTGGATGTGCAGCTTTGAGTGGGTAATTTTGTATAATCCCAATGCCCCTAGGATTTTTCACATGCTGATTTTTTTTCTATATTAAAAAATGCAATTTAAACAACAAAAAAAATGTAATTTCTAGTAAATTTGTGTCACCAAATTTTACTGAAAAGAACAAAATAATAAAACAGTTAAATCCTTTCAAAGTCACTTTTCCACTACATTTGCAAAATATCTATTCAAAAAATACATAGAAATCTACACCACCTCCACCCAATATTTGTTTGGCATTATCCTACTTTCCAACATGCATATGGCTATCTCTATCATTGCCACATCCTCCTCTCCACAACCCCATTCGATTGGATGATAAATGGTGCAACAATATTACTTTGAATGACTTATTTAGTACAAATTCAACAAAATGATTAAAATATAATTAATCTTTGTTATTTATATAGAAGACTTTAGTACATTTGTCAAAATCCTTCTCTACTACTACTTTAAAAAAATTCAAACTCATATGCATCAAATCTTTTCTTGAAACCTTTTCTTAATAAAGGAGAAAACAATTTCCTAAAAAAAAATCAACAACAAAATATGCCTTGCACTAGATACAAAAGTCCTCATAGCATTGCAAATATCACCATGGACCAACTCTAACATTGCTTTGGCTCTTCAAGCTTTTTCATCTTCAAAATCCAACTTATGTTGCTTGCTTACTAAACAAACCACACATATATCTTCCTTCTTCTCTTGAATATTTAGTAATCCATGCACCATTTTACACTTTGTAGGGAAAGACACTAAAAAATTAAATGTACAACATATGATGCCAAAGAGCATTATTGTTGTCATTCACATTATGATCCACCAAAGCATGTGGTTTTACAATTTCACCATGAACCAATTTGGAAGTGATCCAATCCCTTAAGACTTTATATAATCAACTTATTTCTTCTTTTTATTTAACATAAATCATCGTTCTCCCCAAAAAGTAACATCCAATTGTACACTATTTTTTATGATGTCACTTACCCAAAGCACATTTTGACTCAAATTAGGAATGTGAAAATATTGTTAAACATGAGGGTCCTACGTGTCATCTTGATTAGCACATTGCCATGACCTTCCATGTAATTCTCTCTCCTATCATCCAACACTATCACTCTAAACTAGTCTTCTTTTCCATAAATTCAACAAACCAAACACTTTTATTAAGCATATGTTTGGATGCACCGAAATCAAAGAAAAAATTCTTTGACAACTTACCATCATTTTGTGAAGCTACACAAGCATAAATCTCCTCTTGTTCCTGTTCCACAAGATTACACAATGTTTACTTGTTTCTTCCTAAACTATTCTTAGTTGTGATGCTCTTCTAACCCACTTATGACCATTGTTTTCCAGAATCCTTCTTCATATGGCCATATCTACCACAAGAAAAGCATTTCCGATTCTTACCAAATTTAAATAGATCTATTTTTTTTTTCCTTAGCTAAGTTATCCTTTAGCATGCTTATGTTTTCCTTTGCCTCTAAATTGTTTTGCAAATTCAATTATCAAATACTCCAGTGCCACCTTTGAACTTTATTCTATCTATCCCCCTATAAAAATGGAGTGTGAAGGGTTTTAATTTAATGTTACTGAACTCAAGGGTAACAATCAATGTTTCAAAAAGAATTCAAATGAGGAAAGTATAATTTTCAAAGTAATAATTATTACAATCTCTTGTATTACTTCTCTTCTTGCAAAGGAACTTTCAAATCTTCCATTCCCACTTCCAAACTATTTCCATTTACCCTTTTATAAGAATTGAATGCACAACCAATGTTTCAACAAAATTTCCAAATGATTGAGGTAGACTTTTCAAAGTAATAACTACCATTTTGATCCGGATTATTTTCGGAACGAAATGAAAGCATAGATATTACAATGAAATACACATAAAAATTACTAGAAACAAAGAAATACAACAATACATGATTTCTATTAATGAAAGAAATGTACAAAGACTGTAAAAATACAAAGTACAAGACTCGCCAGAATGGTGACAATTTTATCTCTGAGAAGAGATGTGACGGCTACACTCATTCGCAAGAAGATGAGTACAATGAGGCTCTTAAGGCCTGTTTATGATAAACATGAATGCCAAAGCTCTAGACATTCAAAAACCTAACCCTAGGAGATGAAGTGCCAAAGGTCATGTGGGCCCCATTGGGGTAAGTTAGTACATTAACTTCTCGAGGTCGTAACTTTTGCATACGATATCCGTTGTAGGCATGTGATAGCTTGTTGGGAATTTCTTTTCGAGAACTACGCATTAGGTCGTCAAACTCTGACTCCGTCTATAGTTTGACTATGGAAAGCCAATAAAACATTGTTTAGGGCCCTAAAACATCCTTGGAAGTACATAAAGATGTACTGACATGAAAACTTCCAAAATAAGCCAGTTGGAATAGGTGGGTGGCCACCAATATCCACCTGGATGCTGTGTAGGGCTTCAGGACAACTCCATAAGTATAGAACTCACAAATACAAAGAAATTTCCCCATTACAGAGAAACGTGATGAACTGAAAACTATAAAGATGAGCTAGTTGGAATTTGAAACAGGTGGTTGGCCACCAATATCCACCTGGGTCAATCCTCCCCCCTTAGGGAGCAATGGTCTCCATTGCATTGAGTGCCCGTGAAAGAGGGGAAAGTTTTTTCTAAATATGAATCTTGGTGAGTTGTGTGCCTTGTTGGAGAAGTTGTGTTGCTTGGTCTGTGGAAGGTTGTCACGAAACTGTTGTTAGCGGGGTAGAATATGTTCCACCAACCTGTTGTCTCTGGTTTTGACAGGGCATTGTGTAGGAACCATTGTAGGTGAAGAAACAATATCTTCTTTCTCTTCTAAAATCTGCTTCTGTTGGATAGAAGGTTCTGAGCATGCAATGGTTGTAGTGGCCTTATGTACATCCTTTGAATGGACTATGAAGAGGATGAATATTGCAGTATGAAATATTACCCTGCGACCCTTTTTTGGTGGAAAAATAGTCAGAACTACCTCTGGTATCCTGTAGAGCTAACACCCGAGAGTAATAATGTCACAACGGGTTCGAGACTAAAAAACAACATGACGTTTCCACATATATGGTTGGCCCAAAACAACAACACATACATCAAGAGGGGAAATATCACACACTACCTCATCCTTGAAGGGTTGGATTCCATAGGATAGACGATACTGCTGGCTGATATGAAGATCTCGTCCCTGGTGAAGCCACCCGATGTTGTGTGGTCGTGGGTGTGGTGTTGTCGACAACCCCAACTATTTGACAACCTCAGCTAAGATGAGGTTCTTTTGGCTTCCGCTATCAACAATGAAATGCAATGGGTTCCCCTTCACCCATATCTATGAATGGAGGAGGTGCTCCCCCTATTCAAGATATATTGGTTCTTCTGGTTGAATTGTTGTGGTTGCGACATTTGAAGTGGAGTCTACATCGATGACATATCTGTTTTCAATATTTTCTGGATAAGATTCTGAATCAGGGTTCGTCTCCTTATCTTTGATCTCGACCACCAATTAATGTTTCGAGCAAAATTCATTGGTGTTGTGCTAGGGGATTTTGTGAAAGTCGCACCACTTCCCAGTGTCATTCTTTGTCTTTCCTTTACCCTTATTTTCATGTGTCTCGGACTGGTTTTTGGGAGGCTATTGGTTATAATCGTCTTTACCATGCTTTGGTTGTTGTGGATTCACAAACCCAAACTCCCATTTGTTCTGGTTCCTAATTTTTTTTCTCTATTTTGACAACATATCAATAGCCATCTCCCAATGATGAGATGTTTAGGAAATCCATTTTGGTTTGGATGTACCTGTGCAGAGCCCCACTAAATTTCAGAACCAAATCCTGCTCAGAGTTTTTGACACCCAACTTAGTGTGAAAAGTATGGAAAATATTTGTGAACTCCGACACTATTTGGCTCTTCTCTTACATCAGTGTGGTCCATCTCATGTAGTGGTCTTCATAGTTATCAATGGAGTAGTATTGCTCCTTGACCACATCCACAAAAAAATCTCAAGTGAGCTCGACCCCATATATTCTAGATTCCTCTATGGAACTTTGCTCTGAGTAAGTTTCCCACCAATGTTTGACATGGGGGAGAGCCTTGAGGAGTGCGAAGGTGATATTTTCCCTGTCTGAAAAATTGTGAACAGACAAATAACCTCCTAGAAGATTTAACCATTTTTCGAAGGCATCCACATCTATCTAACCTTCGAATACGGGAATATAAAAATTAACTTGTACCTTGAAGGGAGAGGTTCGTCAAAAGTGGCCACTTGATGAATATGCTCCTATTTCTATCGATAGGCGTTGAAGAATCTGGGAAAAATTCTCCATCATTTTGTCCCTCTGTCACACGAAATCTTGCTCAAGCAACATGTTAATAGAATCTTTTGTTGCACCATTTTTCTTTTCTACCACCATAGAGGGTTTCTTAGGTGTGCAAGAGCAATTTTCCTCAAGAGAGACAAGCTCGATACCCAACTTGCTATACTCGGACCTCATCAGGGACATGCACTGAAAAATATCAAGAGAAACCCACTCTGATACCACTGATCCAAGTTATTTTAGGAACGAAATGAAAGAAGATATATTACAATGAAATACACATAAAAATTGTCAGAAACAGAGAAATACAACAATACATGATTTCTATTAACAAAATAAATGTATAGAGACAATAAATATACAGAGTGCACGACTCACTAGAATGGTGGCAACATTATCTCTAAGAAGAGATGTGACGGCTACGCTCATTCACAAGAAGATGAGTACAATGAGGCTATGAAGGCATTTTTATGATAAACATGAATTCCAAAACCCTATACATCCAAAAACCTAACCCTAGGAGATGAAGCGCCAAAAACCATGTGGGCCCCATTGGGGTAAGTTGGTACATTAACTTCCCAGGGTCGTAAATTTTGCATATGATCTATGTTTTAGCCATGTGATAGATCGTTGGAAAGGTATTTTTGAGAAGTACACATAATTCCATCAAACTCTGATTTCATCTATATTTTGTCTATGGAAATCCAAGAAAACATTGTTTAGGGCCCCAAAACATCCTTGAAAGTACAAAAAGATGTACTGACATGAAAACTTCCAAAATAAGCCAGTTGGAATAGGTGGGTGGCCACCAATATCCACCTGGATCACATTTTCTCTTGAATTATTTTTTTTACCAATGTCCAACCATCACTAATCTTAGATATATTTATTCTTTAATAATTTTTATGAAAGTGAATCAACCTCTTCCATCTTCAATATTCAGATAAAAAAGTTACCTTTTAAAACAAAAAGGTTCTACCTTTATCAAAGGTTTCATGGATATCCATGCACCTTTCTCACTATGTGTATACATATACCACATCTTCCACTTGTAGAAGCATGTCATTTATCACGAATAACTTGATCAACATCATTATTTATTTTTCCTTTGCATCAAATTTGTCTTTCTCTAGAATCACCTTTTTTGCAAGCTTTACAAGTTCCTCCTCATTTTTGGGCTCATCCCTTTCATTGTGACTGATCACTCCTAACAAACACCTCTACTAGAATATGACCATCATACGTTGCTTCCATGTATAAATTTATTGTCATTAATATTTTTTTTGTAGTGTCGAAAATTGTGTTTGATAGACTCCATTTTTTTCAATCACCTCTACTAGAATATGACCATCATACATTGCTTCCATGTATAAAATTATTTTCATTGTTTTTTTTTTTCTGTAGTGTCCAAAATTGTGTTTGATAGACTCCATGTTTTTCAATCAAACCAAAAATTCAAATAATAATCAAACTTTTGAAAACTACTAATCAACCTCAAGTAAAAAACACAATTATCTCCACAAACAACGTTCACTCATTCTCTACTCACATGTTTCATACTACACTTATGATACTATTGCACAACCATTGTCATTATGCATTGATTCAGAATATTTATGTGCTTTGTCCACCCAAAACTTAAAACCACCCCCCAAAAAATATCCTCAATGACAAAATCTACTTGTTGAATGTTGCCTAGGTAGGTATGCATGCGTCTTTCTAGTGATTTGTAGAATGGTTTTGTCTACAAATCATATTTGTCCTGGTGGAAAGAAGTTGGAGATGAGGGTCATGCATGTCAGTAGTGATGTATTCATGTTTCATTCCTAAAACTGGTGCAAGTGAGTGATTTTAAGGTGATATCAAATAATAATGTGTCAATTATTAAAATGCCTATTTGGGTTCATATTCCCAATTTTCCATTACATTTCTAATATTGATCATTTTTTTTAGGATATTGGGAATGATTTGGACACCTACGTAAAATCAAATCTTCATAGAAGTTCAACATGTTTATTCACATATGCACACATCTATGTTGAGATAGACCTTAGTAAGGGTCTTTCAGTGAAAATGATTATCACGTGAAAGAATTTTAAATACACAGAAGGCTTGGATTATGAGAACACAACATTCAAATGCAAGATATGTCAACTTTCAGGACATTTACAAGTTGCTTCTCCCCATGCTTGAGCCTATCCTCTGAAGAAAAAAGAAACCAAATCAAAACGAAAGAGATCAAATTTTCTAGAGGAATGGATACAGGTCTTTCATCTTCACAGAAGGTCATGGTAGCTAAAGATATTATAGGTGGAACAAAAAATATGACCTTGAATTCAAATAAGGCACTAGTTCCTTCTAAGAACTATGGTCTCCCACCTTTTTTACTTTGAGTTAGTTACCATGGCTCCTTTAAAGGGGTAGCAAAAAGTTAATGAAACAAGAAGAAAAAAGAAAAGATTTAGAATTATTTTATAAAGATTAAGAAATGAAATGTATATAATTAATGGAAATTTTATCTTGTAAATGTAATATTAACCTATACTTACTTTTGTTTTTATTTATATCATGCTTTGAACACTCAAAAATTATTTCATTTTATAACAAACTAAAAATTACACTTTATTTTTTAATTAAATATATATCGAGAGGGAGGTAGGGTATGTCTACTTTCGTAGACATTAGCAGTCAAATCCTTGAGTAGAGAGGATCTCTTGTCCCACAAACAAGGATGTCTCTTACACCAATTTGGTGTCTAACTTAGCAGTGACCTTAAAAATAGATTATTATTATTATTATTATTATTATTATCATTATGAAGTAATTAACGTCCACTAAGACCAAATTCATCTATCATACCTTAAGAGGGTAAGAGATTACTCACAATTATTTAAAGTTTTGTTTTTGTGCTCGAACAATATTAGTAGAAACTTCCCAAGATCACCATAGTTTTGTTGAGTTAAAAGGTTAGGAAGGTTGGTAGTGTGCCAAATATTTTAAAATTGAGATCTAATCTGGGTATTGGGTGGACAATCTAAGAGAAAGTGCTTTTCATATTCAACCTTCTTAGTGTCACAATGGTGACACACTATTTCATCCCATGGAATTTTAGGAATTGACCAATGCCCAGTTTCACTATGGAGCTCATGAGAATTTGTTCTTATCTTAGCAATGATTATTTTTTTCTTTACACTTGTCAAAACAAAGAGATAATTTTGATCTTCTGGATTAGGGTTCATTACATCCTTATAATTCCTAAATTTTCTTTTTTCCTCTAACTCTTTGTCACATCACATTTTCTCCTTAAATTTTGATTTAATGATATTTTTAAAGGTATATTTATTTTGCAAAATGGTCTCTTCCATGATTCCCCAATGGCTTAGCCAAGATTGGGCATGTTTATGCCATCCTCGCTTGAGTCAAAGGTGGTTATGACTAGATTTTGAAAATTTTTTAGGAAGCCTGTTGTCTTCCATGTTGTTTAACTTGTTCGTATACATTAGGTATCTAGTCATAGCCATTATCTCAATGGGGGAAAGGCTTGCCTCTAAGAGGAGGATGTGATAGGGAGTATTTCCTTTAATTTTGAGATTATAAGTTATAAGATTCTTTTGGATTTGCTCTATCTTTCTCTGGGATTCATGAGAGATACTGCATCCCCAAACTTCACATCCATATAGAATAACAGGTGTAACGAGAGTCTCAAAGAGGAGTTTATTCTTATCCCATATCCAAAGATAGATTGTTTGACAATTGTTTTCAAGCCCATAATAAACTTTCCATCCCCCAATAATCCTTTTCTTAGTGCTATAATTCTAGTTGAGCTTGTGGTGAATATCGATTCCAAGATATTTGTATGAAGTCACTTCCTCCAAGATTTTGTTGTCATTTACAAAGGTATCATAAGTGATCTTATTGGATTTAATGATCATTACCTTAATCTTGTCAGTATTAACAGCCATACTCATATTCAACAAAAAATCCTTGAGGATTTTTAGTTTATTTCCAATATCGTGGGGACTCCCTACCAAAAACAGGGATGGTGGCATATGACATATCCATCTGCAAAGTGCCCTTCAACTTCGCAGCCCACGACCTTGATAGCAGCATGCCGAACTTTGGGGGTATGTCTGTGACGACTACATCCATGACCATGTTCTTAGTAGGGATTTGAGCCAATGACACAACTAGGTCTTGGTAAGGCCCAAACACTTGACTTTCCTCGAATCAAAAGAGAAAAGGTTTGTGTATGACCTGGTGATATCCAAACCCAGTTCATCCATGATCACCTTGGGCATGAGGTTGTGTGACGCGTTGAAATATAGCATGGAATTATGCAAGGTCATGTCATGGACTTTTAGACTGACGTAGAAAGGAGGGACATCTTTGGTATCATTTGTCTCTTCAACGTGCGGACCAAAAAGTATAGCGGGGTGATCATATTGGATATTCAGAGTATCGAGGGTCCCTCCCATTTTCATCATTTTAATGATTTTCTCCCGATACTCTCTCTTTCTAATGAGTTCGTTGAATGGGACAAAGATCTTAATTTTGGCCATCTCAGGTTCAAAATAGAAAGATGAACAAAATTTCTCTACCTCTTTTTTGCTCGCCTCCCGACCTGTCTCCTGAGATTTCTTGGGGACCTCCTCTTTCGAATTAGCATTCTCCATCGCGTCCTTGGTCGCGCTATCCGAACTTGGTCGGCTTGTGGAAGGGGTGTCCACTAGAGGGTTCCTTATGGGGTTTGTTTGTTGCGACTTAGTAGGCACGTCTTTGCTTCAGAGGTTGTACTTCTTCTGGAACTGCATGATGGTGTTTTCATAGATTTTCCTAAACTCTTCTATCTCCCAAGATGGTGCATCATCTGTTTCGAGTATCATATCATCGTTCGTCTCCAACATGAAGTCGTCGTTTTTGCTCATATACCAATCATGCTCGCTCTTTGTCAAGAACACGCGTGGTTTTTTTGTTAAATTATGTACCAAGGCAAGTGTTTCTCTTCCCTAGGCCCTAAGGGGGAGAAATTGCCGAATATGGGTCTTAGTCAAATTAATTTGTGAGATGCAAATTAAAAGATAACTTTATGATTAAAGTGAGGGTGAGTG